>LPNX011226870.1:32147-47279 GCA_001517045.1 Pseudotsuga menziesii
TCTAGAAAATGTGAGCTGCCCATAACATATGCTGCATTAACACATTCTTGATCATGATTCTGCTTTCCTAGCTGAGAATTAAACAATGCCTGCAAATATGAAAATGGTAGGCTGTCCTCCTCATCCTCTGCAAATCTGAAACTGTCACTTGTTGTCTTGTTAGTCCGCTCAACATCTTCAAAATTTTCAGAGATAAAAATCTGATCTTCATGACAAGTAACAACAGTAGATGCATTTGATATGATGTCAAAAGCATCACTATAATTGTCATAGTGTGAATCATTGATCTCCTGATCATGATGAAGAACATTTTCTTCAACAGCATACTCTTCAAGAAGATCATCAACCACAGGATGCATACATTTATGATCATCTCTTTTCTGGACAGTTGAAATTTCAGAAGTAACCAAACCTTCATAAACCTCAGATGACAAATGATCCTTATGATGGATATCTAAAGAAACTAATTCTTCAGATTGAAAAACAGAAATACTATTAATAGGAGAATCTTCAGCTCCTTTATCATCCATTTGTGGTTTATCTTGATGAGAAGGCACCGTATCATGAAGATCATTAGAAAGATGATGGAGAGATCTTTCCTTCTTTACATCTTCAGCCTTGTTATGCAAGTTAAATTCTTGACAACAATTATCAAATAAAAGCTCATTTGGAAAGAAATTTTTGCAACGCTCATTGAATGCTTTATGAAAGTCTTTCAAAGATGAAATACATGAAGGAGGTAAAGAAGAATACCATACATGTGCATCACCATACAACGAATACATGAACATCTTCATACGAACATCTTCATGCTGCAGATCTAATAGGTCCATGCATTCATGAAACTTGAGGAGGTGTTCAGCAGGATTATCATCTTCCTTCTCTTTGAAAATAGGTAAAAAATATCCCCATTCTGATATATTAGGCACTGCATGTGGGGAACTAGGAATTGAAGAGAAGTCGAGAGGTGCAAACCTCCGAGCCAAAAGAGAAGCAAATGCTTTTGACATTTGAATATTGTGGAGTCTCCACTGAATTCGTCCTTCATGGAGTCGCCAGATAGAAGATATATAACCAGTGAAGTGTCTAATCCTTGTCTATCATCAAGGACCATATCTGTGTCGTCTCCCAGGAAGATCAGCTTCTCACCTCGCTCCCCGGCAACGGCGCCAATTTTGTTATCACTCCAGGAAACTACTTAGTGGTTATAGCTAAGTATGCCTGGTAACTTGAGAATTTCATGTTTTTTGGTGTTTTTTATAAAGATGGATCAATGGGATGACTAAATCAGAGTACAGCATTCAGACATTCAGCATGTAAACAGATGAAACAGTGCTCTCAAGAATCGATTGATCAACATATAATATCAAAGGTGGGTGAAGAACAAACGTAACCAAACCAGTACATAGTAGGGCTTGAGAGACATTAAAGAAACTAATACCAAGCTGCAAGCTAGACAATGGAAAGTAAACATTCACATTCGAAGCTAAGCAACACTGATACAGTGAAAGAGAAAATGGAAACTAACATCAAAGCTGAGAGAAGCCTGTGATCTATATTAGCATGAAAAAGCTGAATACCATAGCAAAATTGCATCCAAAATCGAACCACTACAAAGTCTTGGTTCTCAGGCTTTATAGCCTTTACACAATAGTTTCTAGATCCTAAAAATGTGGATCTGGTTCAGTTAACTGGAACATCAACATGGAAAAGTAATTGCAAAGATAAGGAACTGATTCCTTGAATTGGGTCACTTGATCTTAGAGTTGTTTCCTTAAAAAGATGTTCAAACTTAACAAAACAACCACTTTGACTTTGATCTCGTTCGTAACCCCTTTAGATACTGATAAGATAATTCATAATGCATTTGTTTTGATTAGCCTTTTGCCATTTCAGCTAATAAATCCGCGATCTGGGCGAAATTTGAGAGAATCTGCCAAAAACAGGCTTTTGGCAATTAACTACTCTGTTGATTTCATGCCTTAGCTGCCGGAAGTCCGTCCTTTTGGCAGCTAATGAGCTCTGTGGGGCTCGCCTAAGCTGCCGAAAGCTGTAGAAATCCTGAAAAAACTGCCTTTGGAAAAAATCGATTTTCTCAACCGTCCGATGTCCGTTTTGCACGTTCGAATAGTCGATTTTGATCTACAGATCATAAGCTATCCACTGGTGCTTTCAGATCAGAATTTGGAGTTCGGGAAGGTGGTCAAAATCGCCCCTCAAGATCACGCGATTTCAGCAGAAAAATCCTCCCTGATTGCATGCTGTGATAGAGCACCTATCGTTCTCCTCGTGGCATCTTTGTATGCGGCCTGATGGTTGCGTTTTATCTCCTTTATTTGCTGAGTAGAATCCCATGTGCATCGGGATATGAAACTAAATAACTCGTGATGAAGAAAAGGAAATGGCGCTCAGTGTCAAGCTTTGAATATTTTATTTGTTGAAAAGTTTCTACACGTCATTTCTGCCACGAATTAACTTTTCCACATCACATGATGGAGTGTTCGGAATGTTCTCTTCTCCATGTCTGCCTTCCTAATTTGTGTGCTCCTCACAGTCAAATCCCATAACAGCCTGAGAATATCAAAATGTTTCAGCAGCAATTTCTCAATCCACTATAATAATGAGCAAGCAATGCACCATCAATCTTTCCTTTCGGCAGTTACAACAGGCTCGTTTGATGATTTGATGAGTACGGAGCAATATTTGATTTTTGCACATGGATATGTTTTCGGCAGCTAAAGTCATTCTGGAAAACCATATTAGCTGCCGAAACTGGCCTGTTTCGGCACTTAGCTGATTGCCGAAAGCTGAAATTTTGAATTTTGAAGGCCAAGACTCACAGGGTTAACAATTTTTTCCCATTCTATCAACAAAAATGATGGTGGTCAATTTGGGAGATAACAGTTTTGGTGTAACCACAAAACTTACACATAATTAGAAAGCACCGATGTGTAACTCTTAATATGTCAATTGCAGTAGGCATAAGGGAGTTGTGTTTCCTACTATATAAATAAATTTCCATGAAAATAATTTCCAGTTCATTATTTTTTATGTAATATTTTAGATTTTTTTATATCTTGCAGGAAAGAAAGCCTCTAAAAAAATGGATTAGAAAATCATGACAAAAAAAGTGTTTTATTTGTGAGCTTATGCCAGATATACAAATAACTTGTGACTTAGCATGGGCCGAGACGTCCCGAAGCCCATCGAGGTGAGCCTCTATCCAAGGGGTCACCTACCCTTCAAGCCTTTTCACAACAAGCCAATGAGCAACCCTACCCCCCGCCGGTTTTGAACCTGTGACCTCCAGGGAGATAACACATGTTCTTAACCATTAGGTGCACTTAGGTGCTTGAAATATCTTTCTTTATATTATTAGAAGGTATAACACCCCGGTTTTGACCCCGTTGCATGAGATGTACATGATGTATATATTGTAAATGATCATGGTGTGGAGCTAAAGGCTAAGGCCCCACCATTGATTGGTTATGCTATGTTTTAGGTTGAAATCGTCACCGATGGTATATCGGGGCATGTAGCATACCTATTGAGTTTTTTTCATCATGTAAATATGCATCTTTAATTAAATGAACCCGACCAGCTACAATCACGGCAACTAAATTGAGAAGGGGCATGATTTTCACAAGGATAAGGGTGGGGGAAATGTCAAACCTTGGCCAATGGGGGGAAAAAGCCATGTGTCACCACCTTGTCTTATCCAACCTCCACCATTAAGAACTGCTACTGAGTAGTTGAGGCAGTTATTGTTTGGGAGTGGAGTGTGGCAGGACTGTCAGTCCTTGCCCACACGCACACTCCACCCGCGGTTGACTTCACAATGGCAAAAGAAACCACTTCCATCACATCCGAGAGTCACGACTGCACTCTCGGGACGGTGGTGCTGAAACACTCACGCTCTCCACTATGCATTCTCGCTGTTGTTTGTCACCCACGCACAGAGGCAGAGCTGTTCATCCTCACGCAAGAAAAAGAATGTTCTGTGTCTCACGCAGGGGATCTTTTGTCCATGTTTGGGTCTCACGCAGCCAGGAGAGAGAAGCCATCTCCACTGTCATTCCCATTGTTCCCCAGCGAGGAATCGGGTGTGTTCTCGACCCACATTTGGAATTGGGTGTAAATATTCTCTCATGCTCTGCGTTCTGCATTGTTGTTACTCATGCAGCAAGCTGGGAGCCGTTTGGTCACTGTCACCCATGATTGTTCCTGTGGAAGGCCATTTATTTTCAGGGACTGTGTTATGGTCTGTGTAATTCTTCTCTGCTTGCTTAGTTGCCCAGGATGGACTACTATTTTTCCTCATGTTGTGATTGCGATTGTTGTTGCGTTTGGGACTGTTGTAATTCGTTTGGGAGTCGTTTTGGCCACGATAGGGCCAAGAACGACTTAGGAGTCATTTCCCCTGTTAAGCTGTAATAGCTAATTAATTGCATGTGTGCAATGGTTGGTGTTCGGACTGAGTTGGGAGCAGGGATGGGCGCTTGGTTTGCTTGATAAACCTAGTGGCTGGAAACCACACAGACAGAGCTAGAGGGATGGCTTTCTTCTCCACAACCCCTGAATAGCACTGGAAGGGAATGCAGGGCCTGAGGGACTGTGTAGCAGAGAAGGGACTGATTCCTTGTGTTGGGTGTGTGTGGGTGTCTTAGAAGCTAGGCTAGTTCTAGTGTAGGTGTTCTTAGCTCTATAATGAGCTCACCAGCTTAGCATTGAGCCTTTCCCAACCCCTTAATGGCCCGATAAACCTGACCATGTTGGCTTGGATGTCTTGTTGATGGCTTGATAAAATCAATTGTGTTGGCTTGGCTGTGTTTTATGTATCCTTGGCTATGTGTAAGCCTGCTTGTTCCCTTATTCCTTGGAGAATCATGCCCAGCTCAAGGGTGGCAGCGTTGCTGAGAGATTAAGGAGCACGCTGGCCTATGGTTGGGTTGAATGTTGCAACGACGTAGCTGGTTGCAGAACGAGTTCTTCATAAGATAAGTAATCTTGTCTATTTTACTTCTGCAGTCATGTTTTCTTTTAATGAATGTGATGAACATGTTGAATGAATGCTTGTATGAATGAATGTTGCTTCTACTGTGTACGATAGATAATTGCATCTGTGTATGATAAATGATCATGTATGCATGATTCTAGTTCAAAGCATTCTCTTTCAGTTATTTTATGGTTTCACATGTTCATGGGGCTGGTAGCCTGGATGGTTAACGCTATGGTAGCATCCTCCTCACCAGTCGGAGGGTTGGGGACGTGACAGTGTGGTATCAGAGCTCAGGTTGCAGCATGGGCCTGAATGGACCACAAAGGTGTAGTGACAAAAGAAGGATTTCTTTCTGCCCAGCAGAGATCAGAAATTGATGACAGAAAACTTCCATAAATTTGTCTAAGAGTTTGAACAGTCAGTTCATCGGAACACTTAGTGGGAAGGACTTCCGATGTAGCGGAGAAGCTAGGTAGAAGCATACCCAACGAAGGACATTTGGAAGGAAATTGCGGAAAATTTTCTAAGTGTTTAACGTCTGTAGGCTTGATTGAGTGCCCACCGTTGCAGATGGCTAGACAACTACGTGTCCGACGGTTAAGGCCTCCGATAGCCGACCCATTAAAGAAAGTTTGAAATTTTTCTAAGTAATGAAAACATAGACCATCGGAAGCAGAAAGGGTTTCGTGTGCCACCATTTCGGAAGCCGAGAGCACTAGCCTTCCGATGAGAAAAGACTACCGATACCGATCAGGTTATGCCTCAGAAGATTGGGCCGCTGATTGGGAGAAGAATGAAGATGGTGGGCCACCATTGCGGCTACTGATAGAACTATTTCGCCCGATGAAAAGAAGAGAATTGAGCCGATTAAGCGGCGAAAAGGAAGACTAAGAGGGATAATTTCAAAAATTTCTCTAAGTCCAGGAATCATCGGCCATCGGCGATGGTTAGTGGATATAGCTTCCGACAGCCGATGAGTTTATGATCCTCAAAACTCGCAGTGGGATCGCTACCCGCCGTTGTGGCTGTTTAGTGAACTATCCTTCCGAAGGTTAGAAGATTCAATCGCCGACGCAGTAGTGCTTAATGGATCCGATCGTCGATGAACAGTGGAAAACTAGTTGTTTTGACTGCCGAAATGTCAGATTGATAGTTGGAACGAGACCCGATTCTGTACAGGGAAAATTTTGAGTTTTCCGTGGGATTTCCCAGCATATTTTGACTATTTTTCAATGGGATTTTCAGCTGTTTTTCAGTGGAATTTTAGGTCTGAAAAGGAGAATGTGGCAGTGATCTTATGCGCCACATTCTCCTTTTCCCCATCTTCCCCCTGAGAAAGACGTTCTTGAGGAAGAAAATTCTATGTTTGGGAAAATTTGTTATTTTATGATTATTCCAGGAGAAGGTAAGTGATTATGATTTATATCAATATTATGCATCTAACAATTGTGTTACTAACACGTTTGCAGAATCATAGTCACCTTCAAGGGAAGTATCCCAGGTAGTTCAGTGTGGTAAAGCTAGAGGTGGTTCAGTTATGAGAACCCATGATGGATATGATGCTCGGGATTCTTACGAGCATGCCTGAGATGTCATAGGAGAAAATGTCCGTAACGAAAATGATGACATAGAATCTAATGGAAGGAGATTCCAAGAGACAACGTCAGATGTTGCAGCCATCATGAGAAGCTTGATTAAAGCCCAGGAAGAGCAGCATCAATTGAATGCTGCAATGTTGCAGAGTTTGACAGACTTGCAAAGAAAAATAGACTCTGGACGAGGTACAACAAGACCAGAAGGGAGTAAGAGTAGTATTAGGAGAAGGAGAAGGACTTCTAGTGGATCGTCTAACTCTGAAGAGTCCAACGGGGATTCAAGTTCTTCTTCTCATGAAAGGAAAAGAAAGAGACACCATAGGGATCGGTCTCAAGATGAATTTAAGAAGGCTAAACCTCCTACATTTGATGGTGAGGTGAAGACTAGACAAGAGGATGAAGCTTGGCTTCTTGGAATAAAGAAGTACTTTCAAGTGCATGATTATTTAGGAAACATGAAGGAAAGAGTTTTCATATTCAATCTGAATGGAAGAGCATCCATTTGGTGGGAACACTTCAAGCAAGTAAAGAGGATCAGTGAAGGGAGACTTAAGTGGAAACAGTTCAAGAAGTATTTCAAGCAGAAATACCTTTCCAACAGGTATTATGATGACAAGATTAAGGAGTTCCATGAGCAGAGATTGGGACAGCAGAACATGGAATAATATGCAAATAATTTTTTGGAGTTGTTGAGGTATGTCCGGTACATTAGAGATGAAAAAGTGAAGGTCCAATGCTTTCTGACTGGATTACCTTAGTCTTACAAGGATAGAATTGAGTTTTATGAACCGAGAACTCTTGAAGAAGCAATAAGGAAGGCTAAGTATTGCTATGAGCAAAGCAAAGGTAAACCTGATTACCATAAGGCATGGAAGGACAAGAAGATTGAGAACTTTGACCAGAGAAAGAAAGGTTTCAAACCTTCTAACCTCAGGAATCAGTAGAAGCAGCCATCCCAAGCTGCGAATAAACCAGTTGGAATGACAGGAGAAAAGCCAAAGGATCCACAACAGAATACAGGACCACTTCAATGTTGGAAATGTGGAGGACCCCACATGTGCAAAAATTGTCCACTCGAGAATGAGAGTGCAAGACCAACTTATAATATTCAAGAAGCAGAAACAGTGGGTCAATTAGCAAGGGCAGTCCCTAGGATTGATGCATCACTGGAGGACTGCCAGGCAGATCATCAGTCGACTGTGGTTGAAGTAGCAGGTAAGATTGTTGAGCAATCTGTTTCTATTCTGATTGACCCTGGTTCTACGCATAGTTACATTACTCCTAGAGTAATGGAGATTTGTGCTTTTAAGAAGGTAAAGCATAGGAAATCTTGGTTAGTTCAACTAGCCACTGGAATGAAGAGAAAGGTCAGTGAAGTGGTAGAGAAATGTCCATTGGTCATGGATGGATTGGTCACTTGTGTAGATCTAAATGTTCTACCGCTTGGTTCCTATGATGTTCTCATTGGAATGGATTGGTTAGAAGCTCACAGGGTGAAGCTTGATTGTTACAATAAGACTTTTGAATGCATGAATGAAGAAGGGAACCTAGTAGTTGTGAGAGGTATTTCTAAGGTGATTTCAGTACAGTAGGTTTTAGCAATGCAGTTAAAGAAGTTCTGTAGGAAGGGTTTCCAGTTGTATGCAACTCATATCTTGGATACATCAAGAGATGAAAATCCTAGGTTGGAGGACTATCATGTGTTACAGGAATTTAGGGATGTGTTTCCTGATGAGATTCCAGGGATTCCTCCAAAGCGGGACATTGACTTCACAATTGAACTTGTGCTAGGAGCAGCACCAGTGTCCAAGGAACCCTACAGGATGAGTACACCGAAGATGCTAGAGTTGAAGATGCAACTGCAAGAGTTGTTGGAAAAGAAGTATATCCGACCGAGTGTGTCTCCTTGGGGAGCACCAGTTCTATTTGTAAAGAAGAAAGATGGTACACTCAGGTTATGCATCGATTACAGACAATTGAACAAGGTTACTGTGAAGAATAAATATCCTTTGCCTAGGATTGATGACCTATTTGATCAAATGAGGGGAGCAAAGGTATTTTCCAAGATTGACCTGAGGTCTGGTTACCATCAGGTGAGAATCAAGGATGAAGACATTCGTAAGGTAGCCTTCAGAACAAGGTATGGGCATTATGAGTTTGTAGTGGTACCATTTGGTCTCACAAATGCACCCGCTACATTTATGTGCTTTATGAATAGTGTCTTCAGCAAGTATTTGGACAAGTTGTTCTTGTTTTCCTTGATGACATTCTTGTTTATTCTAAGAATGAGGAAGAACATGAAGAGCATTTGAGATTGACATTGAAATTGCTTAGGGAGCACCAGCTGTATGCGAAACTAAGCAAGTGTGACTTCTATAGAGATAGAATTCAATATTTGGGTCACATTATCTCAGAGGAGGGTATATCTGTGGACCCTAAAAAAATTGAAGCCATTATGAATTGGCCTACTCCAAGAAATGTGACAGATGTAAGATCTTTCATGGGACTTGCAAGATACTACCAGAGATTCATTGAGGGATTCTCCAAAGTTGCACATGCCATCACTTCTTTGCAAAAGAAGGGGATGAAGTTCAAATGGACATCAAGGTGTGAAGAAGGCTTCCAGCAGTTGAAGAATATTCTCACCAGTGCACCCGTATTGAAAGTTGCAAATCCGGAGAAGGATTTTGTGGTGTGTACTGATGCATGCAGAAAAAGGCTTGGAGGAGTCCTTATGCAAGACAACCACGTGATATGTTATGAGTCAAGAAAGCTGAAGGAACATGAGAAGAACTATGCCACTCATGATCTAGAGCTTGCAGCCATAGTACATGCTCTTAAGATGTGGAGGCATTACTTGATGGGTAGAAGATTTGAGCTCAAAACAGATCACTATGGACTGAAGTATTTGTTTGATCAGCCTACTCTAAATGCTAGGCAAGCAAGATGGCTAGAATTTCTATGTGAATTTGATTTTGAAATCAAGCACATAAAGGGAAAGGAAAATAAGGTAGCTGATGCACTAAGTAGGAAGGTGCAGGAAATGCATCTGGCATCTCTTAGTATTTTTCAATCAAATTTGAGGTAGCAGATAGTTAGCCATGTTGCTGGAGATGAATTGTATGAGCAGGTAAAAGACAAGTTGCAGCAGCAAAGTCTTGAGAAGAGGTATGAGGGATATAAATTGGAAGAAGATGGACTTCTTTCTTATAAAGGTAGAATTTATATTCCGAATGTAGCAGATTTGAGGAGAGTTGTTATGGATGAAATCCATCAAGCTCCGTATTATGGTCACCCAGGATATCAGAAGACAATTTCTACGGCTAGAAAGTAGTACTTTTGGTCAGGAATGAAAAGGGATATGGCTGAGTACATTTCGAGGTGTATGAAATGTCAGCAGGTAAAGGTTGAGCATCAACACCCTATAGGTTTGTTGCAGCCTTTGCCAGTTCCGGAATGGAAATGGGAAGTTATTTCCATGGATTTTATTATAGGATTGTCGATGAATTGGAGGCAACATGATTCCATCATGGTTGTGGTGGACAAGTTAACAAAGGAAGCACATTTTATACCGGTTAAGTCTACGGATAAGACTGATGACATTGCAAAGATCTTCATGAAGGAGATATTCAAATTGCATGGATTGCTGAAGGTAATAGTCTCTGACAGAGATGTCAAGTTCACTTCCAATTTTTGGAAGGGGTTGTTTGTAGATTTGGGTACAAAGCTAAACTTTAGCATTGCATACCATCCTCAGACAGATGGTAAGACAGCAAGAGTTAACCAGGCGCTTGAAGACATGCTTCGCATGTATGTGATGGACAAACCAACCAAGTGTGAAGATTACTTACACTTGGTGGAGTTTGCTTATAACAATGGACAGCGGGCATCCTTGGGGATGAGTCTGTATGAGGCTTTGTATGGAAGAAGGTGTAGGACACCAGTGACTTGGGATAACCCAATGAACAGGGTTGTGCTTGGACCAGAATTGCCCAAGGAAATGGAGCAAGAGGTTGTAAAGATCAGGCAGAATCTGAAAGCAGCATAGGACAGACAGAAAAGCTATGCAGATATGCATAGGGTGAACAGGGAGTTCAGGGTTGGGGACCATGTTTACCTCAAAGTGAGGGCAAGGAAGAGTTCCTTGAAGCTTGGGAGTTGTGCCAAGTTGTCACCTAGATACTGTGGGTCGTTTGAAGTGCTTCAAAGAATAGGGCCAGTTGCATATAGACTTGCATTTCCTGCTAGCACTAGAGCTCATAATATTTTTCATGTTTCTTTGCTTAAGATATATGTACATGATCCTAATGGCCATGTGATAAATTGGGATATGATTCAGGTGGAACTCGAGGGAGAGTTCTGAATCGAGTCAATGCGCATCCTCGACAGGAAGGTCACAATGCTCTGGAACCGGGCCATAGGGCAGGTAAAGGTGCAATGGGAGCACTACGGACCTGAAGAGGCTACATGGGAGCTGGAGGATGCCATGCGATTGGCACATCCATTTTTGTTCAATTCTGTGAAACACTGAGGCTATACCAGTGTAGCATTTTGTTCAAATTTTGTAAAGCACTGAGGATAGTGCTATTGAAGGGGGAGGGGAATGTAACACCCCGGTTTTGACCCCGTTGCATTAGATGTACACGATGTATATATTTTAAATCATCATGGTGTGGAGATAAAGGCCAAGGCCCCACCATTGATTGGTTATGCTATGTTTTAGGTTGAAATCGTCACCGATCGTATATCGGGTCATGCGGCATACCTATTGATTTTTTTTCATCATGTAAATATGCATCTTTAATTAAATGAACCCGACCAGCTACGATCGCAGCAACTAAATTGAGAAGGGGCATGATTTTCACAAGGATAAGGGTGGGGGAAATGTCAAACCTTGGCCAATGGGGGGAAAAATCCATGTGTCACCACCTTGTCTTATCCAACCTCCACCATTAAGAACTGCTGCTGAGTAGTTGAGGCAGTTATTGTTTGGGAGTGGAGTGTGGCAGGACTGTAGGTCCTTTCCCACACGCACACTCCACCCGCGGTTGACTTCACAATGGAAAAAGAAACCACCGCCATCACTTCCGGGACTCACGACTGCACTCTTGGGACGCTGGTGTTGAAACACTCACGCACTCTCCACTACACATTCTCGTCATTGTTTGTCACCCACACGTAGAGGCAGAGCTGTTCACCCTCATGCAGGAAAACGAATGTTCTGTGTCTCATGCAAGGGATCTTTTGTCCCTGTTTGGGTCTCGTGCAGCCAGGAGAGAGAAGTCGTCTCCACTGTCATTCCCATTGTTCCCCAGCAAGCAATCGGGTGTGTTCTCGACCCAGATTTGGAATTGGGTGTAAATCTTCTCTCATGCTCTGTGTTCTGCATTGTTGTTACTCACGCAGCAAACTGGGAGCCATTTGGTGACTGTCACCCATGATTGTTCCTGTGGAAGGCCATTTATTTTCAGGGACTGTGTTG
Source organism: Pseudotsuga menziesii (assembly GCA_001517045.1). Taxonomy (NCBI): domain Eukaryota; kingdom Viridiplantae; phylum Streptophyta; class Pinopsida; order Pinales; family Pinaceae; genus Pseudotsuga; species Pseudotsuga menziesii. Next base: position 44,224 of record LPNX011226870.1, read on the forward strand.
CGGTCTGTGTAATTCTTCTCTGCTTGCTTAGTTGCCTAGGACAAACTGCTATTTTTCCTCATGTTGTGATTGTGATTGTTGTTGCATTTGGGACTGTTGTAATTCTTTTGGGAGTCATTTTGGCCATGATAGGGCCAAGAACGACTTAGGATTTGTTTCCACTATTAAGCTGTAATAGCTGATTAATTGCATGTGTGCAATGGTTTGTCTTCGGACTGAGTTGGGAGCAGGGATGGGGGCTTGGTTTGGTTGATAAACCTGGTGGCTAGAAACCACACAGACAGAGCTAGAGGGCTGACTTTCTTCTCCAAAAACCCTGAATAGCACTGGAAGGGAATGCAGGGCCTCAGGGACTGTGTAGTAGAGAAGGGACTGATTCCTTGTGTTGGGTGTGTGTGGGTGGCTTAGATGCTAGGCTAGTTCTGGTGTAGGTTTTCTTAGCTCTATAATGAGCTCACCAGCTTAGCATTGAGCCTTTCCCAACCCCTTAATGGCCTGATAAACCTGACCATGTTGGCTCGGATGTCTTGTTGATGGCCTGATAAACCCAACTATGTTGGCTTGGCTGTGTTTTGTGTATCCTTGGCTATGTGTAAGCCTGCTTGTTCCCTTATTGTTACGGAGAGAAATTCCTATGGATTGGGGTACCACAACAGACAACTAGACTCCAGAAATCAATCTTTCCCAATATGCCATAGAAATAAAAACATCTAACACTAAAGGATCGAACCTCGTACCTTATTCCGGACGGTTGAAGTAGATCCCCGTTGAGATTTCCAATCTTCAGCTTGAATTGTTATAGCACGTCCTCAACAACAAGTAAACAATACAAGAATACTATATTTCATGGTGTTAGATCTATTCTAGCATATATAATCAATAATGTATAAGCATTTGACATATTCCAATGGATACAATATTCATTCAAATACACATTACTGGACAGGAAAAGATATTTCTATTAATATGAATCAGAGATTACAAGTGACAACCTCTGACGGCACATCTGTGAATTGGAGAAACTGAATCCCCCACTTGGGCCTCCACCACCTCAATCCTCCATCACTTCGATAGCAAGATTACTATCAAAAGGAAAGCTTGGGAAGAACACAACAGTGCTCCAAGGGACAAAGGGATGCAGACTCAAGCATAAGTTCTGGCAACAATAGACTATAGTTTCGTTACTCTCAATTCTCTCTTATGCTTTCAATGTCTCAATGGGTTCCTTATATAGCTTTTCAAAGGGATACTGAAAGGTCGAATCCGTGCGATCTCAAGGAATATGGAAGGCTAGGAGTCATATGAGTTGGATCCAAGTCAAGGAACGCTCCAAAAGGATTTGGATTATGTACACATCCCGATGTACGCGACTATAGAGGGAATATCCGCGTATGTACGTGGTTATCGGGGAAAAAGCCATGTATATCACTTTTCTTATGTTTTTAGGGATGGTCAAGGATACATCAAAAGATAAAAAGTGGTCCATAGGGGCTAATGAGTTTGCAGCGGGACAAGGGAAGGCCATACAATGTGTGATTCACCTAGTGTGGTGAAATCCGCTATAACAGATGCCCCGTAATGTATGAGATCAGAGGGGTTATACGATGGTCGAAATACATTATAAGTCCATCCCAGAAGTGAAGTGATGAAGGTACCCAAATGGAAGACCAGCCACCCAATCAGCATAGTACAATAATACAACTCTGCATATAACTACAAATACATATAGCAGTCCCGGATACATAAGAGTACAATGGCCATGAATAGGCATGAAACATGATAACACATATGTGGTCATCACCACGTACAATATACATAGATCAGAATCTCCATGATGAAGATATACAAAGGACCATGATCTCCACAAAGGCTGAAGATATACAATAGATCAAGATCTCCATGGTGGCTGGAAATATCTGACATATACTGGAACAAGTCACGAGAGCTGAAATCTCATGAATACTGGTACAATCAAGGAGGTAGCATATAGTGGATGCCACCAATCTGGAAGGTCTTCTACACACGCTGCTACGAGTACATGTCCTACTATGTGAATAGAGGTGTCGAGGTCGAACATAGTAGTCCATCGTCTGATTACCGGTCATTAATGTATACTGTTAACAGACGCGAGATCACCCACCAATAATGAAAATGGGAATCAAGGTACTAGAGTGAAAACTAACAAGTGTGAATAAATGTGTTGAGGTCGAACACTTGAGAGAATCCATCGATCAGGGGACATTGATGTATTCCCAAAAATGTCGATGGCAAGAGAACCTGCCACTGATGACTGCAAGTCTCAAGGCACTCAAAATGACTCTAGACTCTAATCCCATAATAAATGATCTGAAGTCGATGGGATGAAATCCGTTGGAAGGAGGGCATTAGGGCATCCCCCATCATCCAACACGAGGTACTCAGCAAGGCTGTATAATGTGGAAGGACTCAATCATAAGGTGCATGAACCAGTAGCTGTACCGGGAATGGCCGACATGCAAAGTCAAGATAACTGAGGAATGGCCGACTCAGGTTTCAACTTCCTTCGAACAAGAGAATAACGGCGTATGGTGACTGAATGAAGGTAGCATAGACTTGATATACAAACTGGGACATCTATATGACGTAGGAGGCATCAATAGAGGCTCCACAGGGATTGGAAGCATAACCAGTCGGTGGAGGTAAAACTCAGATACACGAGTACAACTCCTAAAGTCAAACTATAACCCAACCAATGGATGTGATATACAATGCTCTGTTCGAAGGCGACACGACTCGACAGCTGCCAAAGATAATATCTTTTCTTGTCCGGCTTTTTGGTTTTTTGATTTTTTTGGTCTTTTTCAGTTATTTGAAAATCTTGAAAAAAGAATAAACTAGCTTTATAGTTACAAACTAGGAGGAGACGAGTGTCATGAGGGAAAACAAACTAGTTCCAAGCAGTGGAACATACCTATGTTCAATGCAAGGATACATGTGTAGGATATCGACACTTGGGGGAAAATCCCCTCCCGGTAAAAAGGGAATCAAGCTGCGAAGGATATAAAGAAAGGCTCTGC
>LPNX011226905.1:0-90000 GCA_001517045.1 Pseudotsuga menziesii
ACAGAAGAAGAATTTTTGAGTGAGCCCAGCATAGGATTGTTCTCCTCATCAAAATCAAAGTTTAGAGACCTGGATCAAGAAATTTGGTTGGGTGAAACTCTGGGAAATTCAAACCCTAGTTTGACCCCGATCTGAAAAAACCCTAAATACTACAACTGCTAAGTTTTGGTATGTTCGCTATATCCTGAGATTGGTGAAGGATCAAGAGTTGAAAACTATAGATTCCGAAGATAAAATATTTATTTACACTGTATCTGAAATTTAGCCTCATATTCACTATATTTTGGGAGATATGATCCCTCCAAGTTAGGGTTCCAGCCTCTTCCAGAATTCATCCCTAAAAAGGACACCTGGGGATCATTGCTGTAGGATGGGCTATAGAGGTCCAAATTGAATTCATGAATATGTTCCAAAAATATCATGGCGTGTAATTTCTTTGATCCAAATTTCATAACTTGAATATGAACCAGTGACAAGTGGCATGCCGTACAACTACACTATTCTGAACAGTCCTGTAACAGGTCACCCTGGGAAAATGATCATAAATTCAAATTGGTGAAAACAATTCTGATGAAACTTGTGTTTTTGGATCAGGGACATGCAAGGTTACCTTAGTGTGAAATTTCAGATACAAAAGAGGAGTAATTTCAGAGATATCACAGAAACAGTAATAGGAATTTCTGCAGAAGAAATTAGAAAACTAGGGCTTCCTATTCCGGGAGCTTCCCTCCACTATTTTCAGAAAAGGATTACATTGGATAGATCCATTTGAAGAGATATATATTTATATCCAATTATATCTAAAATATTCCAAGTTTTTAAAATTAGGGTTTCTCTGACAAATCCTAGATCAGCCAACTCCGGAAGCAGGACGGACACCTCAAATCGGTAAGATCTAATCTTTTGCTATTTGCATTTGAGGTTCTCATTTCAAAATGATCTATCACATCAGCTTGATGATATTCTTGGTGAAGTTGAAAACTTCCAAGCATGGAAGTATTTGATCTCTCTAAAGAAAATGAATTGGACACCTACATGAGTAGAGAGGTTCCAGTTCTAGAGGGAGATGAGCCTCAAAGACTTACACAAGAAGAACTTGATCAAGGCCAAGAAGATCATTGTCGATTCAATCACGAATCAAATTATACCACAAGTGTCTTCCCTAAAGACACCAAAGATGTTTGATTCCTTGATCAAGATATTTGAAGATGAGAACTTAAATCAGAAGATGGCTTTGAGAATACAGTTGAAGAATGTGAAGATCCAGAATGCAGAACAAGTTGAAGTGGTAGAAGAAGAAGTATGCAAAAGTGGTGATAGCCACCTTGAATGGCCTCCCAGGATCATGGGATTCATTCATGTGAAGAATGTATTCTAGAAGTAAGTGATTACTTTCAGCTCGACTAATAAGAAGAGAAGAAGAAGATGGGAGCAATTGAAGATCAAGCTCTCACCATTCAAAGAAGATCCCTCAAGCGATGAGGAATATGAAAAACTCAATTCTTGAAGAACCTCTTATTCATCTTATCATTTGGATAAGAAATAATGATTTCATGAATGAAGAAGATGATAAATCAGAATGATCAAGATGGAGTCTACCCACAAAACAAATAAAATATAAGTATTCAATTGCCATTTCATGATATTGTTTTGTTATGCATTTGATTGTATTCAGTTGATGTGTTATGCATGATAGATTGTTTACATTAATACTAGTAATATGCATGTGATGGGTAAGTAGCTCATGGCACTGTACAAATATCCAATGCTACTTATCAAACCTCTTTGCTGACATATTGGATTAGTGCACAATCTCAATGATTTCATGGTAGAGATAGAAGGCATCTAGAAATTTTCTGTGAAATATGGATGAATGTTGTATTGGCTAAATAGTTGCATGATGCATAAGAATTTGTCGTTATGCATATGTTTTATGAAATAGTTCTAACCATGCAACTGGTGCATTTGAATTGTAGGAAAGGTCCTATACAACCTCCTACAAGAAAAGAAGGACGATACTTGTTCCGAAGAACAAGTGATGATAATTCAATAAACATGAATCTGAAGCTCCCAGGGTCAGAGACACCATGACGAAGAAAGAGCTTCAGAGAGTGGTAGATCCACCTCAAAGGATGAAGACCACCATGGGTATGAGAGATAACTCAAGATGAAGAAAATAAAGATATAAAAGAAACTATGATCAAAGAATAACAGCTGATCATGGGGAATGATGTATACGATATGATTTCGAGACATAAAGGGAAGTACATAGTATCTTCCATATGGATCTACAAGAACAAGTGTACAAAGAAAGGTTCATGATTTGCCTCAGAAATAATAGACTATGACATGACATACTCTATTGACCAGTATATATCAAGCATAGAACCACCTGTACAGAATGAAGAAGCAAGATAATACTCCACTTCAGGGGGAGTGACTGCAGAAGATATCTGAGTTCGACACGGTACGACATGATGGACAGCTTCTTGATGGATCGAGACTTTACCAAGAGTAAAGTGGGTTCCAACCTTCAAAGTTGAATGCAGAAGACTAGGATATGTTGATGATCTGACAAGACAAAATCATGGAAGATGTTATGATGAAAGAATACTAGAATGATGTATGGGATATAGTTCCCAAACCAGAAGGAAAGAGTATTGTATCCTCCAAATATACAAAATAGAGCATGCAGCTGATGGAAGTATCGAGAAGTATAAAGCAAGATTTGTGGCCAGAGGTTTCTTTCAGAAAAAGGGAATTAATTCTGAAGAGACACTTACTCCAGGAAGTAAGGTACACTTCCTTCAGAACTATCATGGTAGTTTCTTGCATGGTGAAGTAAAGACAAGCCTTCCTTAATGGTATGATTGAGAAAGAGTTCTACATCAAATAGTCATGAGGATTTGAAGTTGAAGCCAGATGGAATCATGTATGCAAGTTGAAGAAGGCCCTCTATGGCCTAAAGCAAGCTCCCAGAGCTTGGTATGGAAGAATAGATAGTTTCTTATTGAGCATGGGATTTACCAAGAATAAAGTTGATCCTAACCTTTATCTCAAGGTTGTAGAAGATGAACTTGTCATCCTGTTATTATATGTGGATGAATTATCCTTGACAGGAAATGAGAAACAAACCATGGAAAGCAAGAAGAAACTAGCAAAATAATTTGAGATGAAAGACCTTGGGTTAATGCATTATTTCCTAGGTCTGGAAGTATGGCAAAGTTTAGAAGAAATCTTTCTCAACCAGGGAAAGTATATGTTGGAATGAAAAGTCATGGCCACACCCATGGACTCCAACTTGAAGCTATTATTTGATGACTCATCAGAGTTAGTGGATATGACTCATTACAGACAGATCATTGGGTCATTGATGTACTTAACAAATACCAGACCAGACATTTTTTTTGCTGTCAACACCTTAATTCAATATCTTGTTCAACCAAGACGGGTTCACCTAGTAACTGCAAAGCATGTGATGAGATATCTGAAAGGGACTATAGACTTTGGTTTATATTATGATGGTAGCCATGAGTATAGATTGTATGGCTACACAGATGCAGATTGGGCTGGAAGTATCTAAGACAGGAAAAACACATTAGGTAGATGCTTTTGTTTGGGGTCGGCTATGAGTTCATGGTTTATCAGGAAACAGTCCAGTGTTTCTCATAGCATGGCTGAAGGAAAATACATAGCAGATTGCTCTACTAAGTTGTGAATCCATATGGCTTCGAAAGCTGATATCAGGTCTCTTTGAACTGAACATGGATACTACATTGATTCTATGTGATAACGAGAGTTGTGATAACAGAGAACCCTGTGTTCCATCGTAACACATAGAAATACGGTATTTCTACATTCAAGATAAAGATGCAGATGATGATGTTTCAGTATTTACATACTATAGATACAGATGATGGTGATTCAGTATTTCTATACTAAATATAGGCATGATGATGATTTCAGTATTCCCATACTGAAGATATAGATGATGTTTCAGTATTTACATACTGTACATGCAGATGATGGTGACCTGATGATGCTTTCAATACTCACATACTGGAGATACAGATGAATATGGTTTAGATGATGATGCGCTGACAAAGCCTCTTTCTCCAGTAAAGTTCGAACACTTTGGAGACAAGCTTGGTGTGGTTCAGAAAGACCTTCCTCGAAAGGGGGAGTAGTGATGTTGCAGTGGGATTGTATCATCCCTAGACACTTTCCCTAAAGTGACCTAGAGACCTCAGTCTTCAAGAATGAAGAGGGATTGTATCATCCTGGGACATATTTCCAGAAGTGATCCGGTGACTTTGGTCATCGAGAATGTGGTGGGATTGTATCATCCCTGAGCACTTGCCCAAAAGTGACCCAGAGACCTCGGTCTTCGAGAATGAAGAGGGATTGTATCATCTCAGGACATCTGTTCAAAATGTATCCAGAGGTCTTGGCCCCCGTGAATGTGGTAGGATTGCATCATCCCTGAACTTCGGTTCAAAATATATCCGGAGGTCTCGGCCCCCGTGAAAGTGATAGGATTGCATCATCCCTGAACTTCGGTTCAAAATGTATCCAAAGGTCTCAGCCCTGGTGAAAGTGGTGGATTGCATCATTCCTAAACCTCAGTTCAAAATGTATCTGGAGGTCTCGGCCCCCGTGAAAGTGGTGGATTGCATCATCCCTGAACCTCGTTTCAAAATGTATCTGGAGATCTCGGTCCCCGTGAATGTGGTAGGATTGTATCATCCTTGAACTTTGGTTCAGAATGGATCCAGTGACTTCGGTACTCGAGAATGTGTGCTGATCCTGTAATTCCTAGAGGAAGGATTGTCTGAGTTCCACATCTGTGTTGATCCCGTAATTCTGAAAGGAAGGATCGTTAGTAACTCTGTAAAGACCTAAATCCCATAATTCCAAAAGGAAGGATCATTGAATTGATCCCGTAATTCCAACAAGAAGGATTGGCTGAGTTCCATATATGTGTTGATCCCATAATTCCAATAGGAAGGATTGTCTAAGTTCCACATCTGTGTTGATCTCGTAATTCCGAAAGGAAGGATCGTTAGCAACTCCGTAAAGACCTAAATCCCATAATTCCAAACGGAAGGATCATTGAATTGATCCTGTAATTCCAACAGGAAGGATTGTCTGAGTTCCACAGATGTGTTGATCCAGTAATTCCAATAGGAAGGATTGTCTGAGTTCCACAAATGTGTTGATCCCGTAATTCCGAAAGGAAGGATCGTTAGTAACTCTGTAAAGACCTAAATCCCGTAATTATGAAAGGAAGGATCGTTAGTAACTCCGTAAAGACCTAAATCCCGTAATTCCGAAAGGAAGGATCATTGGTAACTCCGTAAAGACCTAAATCCTATAATTCCGAAAGGGAGGATCATGTTGATGTTTTGATGATGTTGATGATGATGTTTCTGATTGAAAGATCAGATGTTGCTGATGATGATGATGTTCTCTGATCGAAAGATCAGAAGTTGCTGATGATGATGATGTTCTCTGATTGAAATATCAGAATATGATGATGATGATGTTTTCTGATCGGAAGATCAGAAGTTGCTTATGATTATGATGTTGCTGATGATGATTATGTTTTCTTATCTAAAGATCAGAATGTGATGATGATGATGATGTTTCTGATCGAAATATCAGAATGTGATGATGATGAGATCTTGATGATGATGATGTCGTATTATCAAAGTATGATGATGATGACGTACTGATCGAAAGATCAGAGTATGATGATGATGACGTACTGATCGAAAGATCAGAATATGATGATGAGTTGATGTTAGAGTATGATGATGTTCGATTGATGACGGTTCTGATCAAAAGATCAGAGGCTGATGATAATGATGAGTTTGATTGAAATATCAGAGTATGATGATGATGATGTTGCTGATCGAAAGGCCAAAGTGCTAAAGAAGATGTTGCTGATCTAAAGGTCAAAGTGTTGAAGATGATGTTGCTAATCGAAAGGTCAAAGTGTAGAAGATGATGTTGCTGATCGAAAGGTCAAAGTGCTGAAGATGTTGCTGCTGATTGAAGAGTCAAGATACTACTGATCGAAGCGGTCAAAGTACTGATGATGCTGAAGACTAAAGATTGAAGATGAAGGCTACATGATGTTGAAAAGATTCCAATGATTTATAGATGTATCACCTTGATGATGTTGATGATGATGTCTGTCTCTCTCCTATTATTGTTGTTGTTGATGTTGTTATAGAATACCCTTCTCGTTAAGGGGGAGTGTTGAAATATTATAACTTCGAATAATATTCTATATGTATTTCTTTGTGGTCCCCATTGGTCCTACCAGGAGAACCACTTGTATTAATTTGTACCCCGATGCTCCTAATCGGAAGAACTAATAAGAGTCATGAGGCAGTCCCCTCTAATTGTAAAGGTGGGTCATTAGCACCCCAGTGTGGTTACTTGAGCCTACATGTGTAATTCGAGCCTACATGATTAACTTGAGCCTACATGACAGATGAGTTAACTTAAGTGAATGGATGAATATAAATAGAGGTGTAGTGCTCCTCATTTGGAACACACACTCCCACTTGTGTAGTGCATTAGTGGAGAAGAGAAGTAGCTGGAGAAGGAGGAGGATCAGGCTTTGATCTCCTTGTTTGTTTTATATTTTATCTTTTATCTTTTTGGGGCATCTATATTGAGGAATATTTTGCTGGGTTTTTCCATTTAGGGTTTTCCCAGGATAAATCTTTGTGTTCCTTTTGTATGGTTGTGCTTGTCTATCTTTCAGTGATCCTGTTTATATGCTTTTGTTATGAAAATGAAATGAAGTACTGATGTCTTAGCTAAGCATGTGAAAATTTAACAAATTTATCTGAAAGCATTGGAACCTGGTGTATGGAATGCAGTGACCACTTATTAAATCCCACCATAGAGAACAAGGAATCCATATCAAAATAAATCCAAGAAGAATAATGCAGATGCAATAGAGGCCATATTAGATGGAATTTCTCAATCTATGAAAATAAAGATTCGACCATGTGTCTCAGCTAAGGAACTATGGTTAAAATTGGAAAATATTTATTCAAATGAAGAGATAGCACAAACAAACCTTTCTATTTGCAAGTATAATAGTGAAAATATAACTGAAGATGAAGAAAATCTATTCATAGGGACAATATCACAAACTTCAGAAGATAATTTAGATATGGAAAGAGAAGTGAATTTAGAAACAGAACTCATAAGTGCCTTTGAAAATTGAGAAAAAGTAGGAGGGAGAAAAAGTCTTTAAAAGAAAAAATTTCAAAGTATCAAAGAGAGGAGCAACCAAATGAAGAGGACGTCAAAACCCTCCGAGAAAACCTGTACATTGCAAGAAAACAAATGATGGTTAGCATGGAATAGGCTAAGATCCTAACAAGGGAAGTTACTAACTTCAAGAAAGAAATAAAGATGTTGGAAGACCACACAAAAGAGGACGTGAGATTAAGAGAAGAAGTTACTTTACTTAGGAAGAAGCTTGTTGAGGAAACTATTGAAACAAAGATTGAGAACAGTTTAAAACCTTTAGATGACATCTTGAGGAGCCAAAAACCACCAAATGATAAAACTTGTTTAGGGTATGACAATGAAAGGAAGACAAAATGTTCATCCTTCACTAACAAAGAAAGAAATAATAAAAGAGGCTGTGATAATTTTCTAAAGATTCCAATTAAGAACTGTCAGAATTATGTCCTCTCATAACATTATAATGAAAGAAATGGAATAATACTTAAAATACCAAGGACAAGCAGGGACCAACAAATCTTTCCTAGTCATTGTTATACATGTCATAATTTTGGACATATGGCTAGAGAATGTAAGCTAAGGAAAAATTCTTCAATAAAAGTCCAAGAACAAAGGAAGGAATAAAAGAGGATGGAAGCTGTGAATCAAAAAATTCAAAGATTTCTCAAATATGAAGGAAGTGTCTATAGCTATTGTCACTACTATCACAATTTTGGTCACGAGGTTGTTGAGTGAAAAATCAAGAGAAAATATCTAAATAAAGAATCCAAGAAATAAACAAGGTCAGTCAGCAGGGTACCTCATGGAAAGATATGGAGAAGAAAGGCAGACTCCAAAGCTGAAGAAGAAACAAATATTTCAAACATCAAAGAAGTTTCCCAAGATGATGTTAAGCATGATAGTGTTGTAGACAAGAATAACATCCATTATAATGGAAAGCATGATGAAAATACTGAAGAAGTTAGTGATGGTGGTGGAGATGAAGTTGAATGTCTGTTCTAAAAATCTCATGGCCATTAGAAGGGATCATAAACTCAGGGGGAGTTAAAATCATAAAATTCAAATAATACTTGAAAAATGTTTTTTGTAAGAAGAGAAGAATGTTCTGAAGTTTCCACCAAAACAAGAAGAGTAGAGGTGACAAATTGATATCAGCTACCACAATTGGATTTGATCTCATCTTTGAAGAAGGAATGTGTTTACAAGAAGCACTGTGATAGGGGGAGTCTATGAACTCATCATCCAATGTTCTTACTCAAAGAATCACTACAAGAAGGTTGTTAATAGTATGATCAACACCAAGTCTAGGTTAATTGGAGGAAGAGAAACAAAAGAAGAGGATAGAAGAATTAGGGAGGAGTGAAGAGTACAACTTCTGTGAGCAATTGTACATTTGGTTCAATAAATGAAGAACATAGTTTACTCTACAAGTTATTGAGTGTTTATACCTTCGCTTCTAATCACTAGAATTTTGAATTTGAAATTATCTATGTGCATGTGTATGTTTTCACTTCAAACTGTGATATAAGTATAGAGAAAAAATTGAAAATTCTATGTCAAGTTAGTTACAACAAAGGGCACAATAAGTTATCCTGAACCCCCTTTTTTGGGGTGCTTCCCCAAACCCCAAATTTGGGGAATGAGTGTATAGTAGACCTGGGGTACAAACATGACTAAATAACATCTATGAATCTAGAAGATCATGCTACATAACCAATAGAGGTACAAAGAAGGACCATGGTAGGCAATACCTTGTTATAATTGCTATCTATTAAAGGTCTCAGTTTGAATTAAACATCTCTCAGAAGAAAGATGTGGGCTTGCCAAAACAGGGTTATACACTAGTGGAGATAAAAATGACTAAGTAGTCTCAAGAGGATGCTCACCATAAATTATGGGTTAGAGTAAATGCCCGCAACACAGAGAGGTCTTGTATACTTGTGTTTTATCTATCTAACCATGTCTTCAGATTATCTTGGAAGTAGCCAAGGAAGAAGTTATGGACTTTCCAAAACAATGTTTTTAGGCAGATTAGATTAGACTAAGAAATTTGTCTAAGTGCCATAACAAAAGGTTGGAAGACCATTTTCAAATGCTTGCCAAAGGCTATGGGTTTTTCAGTAATATTTAAAGGTGATATGGTCTTGTTCACTGTTGAAATGGATTTCTATCCTTACTCTTATTTTTTCTTATGGTGATCAAATAAGGAAAATATCAGTATGCCAAAATGAAGAAAATGTACTTTAGGTACTAAAGACAAAAATTTGACTAAGTGTCAAATTCACATGGTTGAAAGAGGAATTTGGAAATGTACACCAAGGTTTATCTATGTGATGATAATTTCATCAGAAGAAGTAGGCATGTTTCCTAGTGAACTAGATACCTAGCCATGAAGTCAGATTCTCGCTTGGCTCTCACACGTACGAATTGCCAAACTGCCAAAGCCAAGAAAAGTGTTAATTTGCATGTCAAGATTAAAAATGGCTGTGTTAAAACAAGGTAAAGTGAGGATCTGGAACCTTCATCACATCGTATATCGGTGGTCTAGAGCTAAGACAAAGAGGATCGACGATGCAGAAGAGTTGAAGTGCAGAAAGATGTGTAGAACACTATGGGTTTACACTAATAAAAAAATCGACGGCCAGGAATCATTCCCACACAAGATATGACTGTTGAGGATCAATTCCACATAATATAGGTGGAAAGGTTGTAGATCAGCAAAGATTCGAAATCAAATGACCGAGAATCAGTCTGTAAGAATATCGACGGTCGATAGTAGATCCCCAAGAAAGCGTACATGATAGAAGTTCCGTATAAAACCGAGATCCAAAAACTCAGAAGTGATCTGCCAAAATGGATCGACAGTTTGAAAAATAAGTGTAGGTGCAGAGCTACAAAAATAAGAGAGTTAAGGTTTTGGAAACATTGAGTTTTCGAATTCCGCATTCCGTAGTGCGGGAACGGAAGTGCGGGTGAGGAACCGCAGAAATAAAAAGGTCGAAGTCGTTCAAATGTCGAGTTTCTGACTTCCACATACTGTGATCCGGAAGATTGACGTTTAGAAAGACTTCTATGAGAGATATACTATGTGGAAAGGCCAATGCAGAAAATTCAGTACAAGTGCGGAACTGTGAAAATCGAGGTTGTGGAAAATTGACTTTCTGACATCCGCATCCCGCAATCTCGAAGATCGACGGTCAGAAAGACTTCCATGAAAGATCGACTATGTGGAAATTCTAGGTCAGAAAGGTCAGTGTGGGTGCAAAACCATGGAAATCTAAGTCATGGAAAATAGAGTTTCCAACTTCTGCGTCCTGTGATCCAGAAGATCGACGGTCAAAAAGACTTTCGTGAGAGATCGACGGTGTGGAAAGGACAGGTTGGAAAGGTCAGTGCAAGTGCAGAACCACAAAAATAAAAAGGGTCAAAGTTTTGAAAATAATGATTTTTTTACTTTCCAATCCTACGATCCGAGATCGATGGTCACAAAGAATCCCGCAGGAGATCAACGATGTGAAACATTTGGTGCAGAAAGATTGGTTCAGAAATCATGGAATGATATTTGAAAAAGGCACATATGATATCCAATTTCCACCTCAGATCGAAGGTCATGATAATCCTAAAGGAGATCGATGATGCAGAATAGTTGAGGCAGAAAGCAAAGTGCGAAAAGTCACAACTCGATATCATACGGTGGAAATTAGAGGTGAATGAAGATCAATGGCTACATGAGATTTCACTATTCCACATGTAGGTTTGTGCTAACCAAATCAAAATTCCTGTTGTCTGGATTCACAATGGTGGAGAGGTGCATCCAAAAATGGTAAATAAGAATGTCTGAAGGAAGCTCACAGATGGAAGGTGAAATCTGAGTTTTGGGAGAGAAACATGCCCACTAGCTAGAGAAGCCCACAAGTGGAGTAAGGAAGGGATCCAACAAAGGGTTTAAAAAAGTCCGCAAAAGGAATGAGGAAGCTCAGAGGCATGGTGGAAGATCATACTAGTGTTAAATATGAAGACCGCAAGTTTGAGGATGATTTAATTAATTAATTAAATAAAAATCAACAACATTACAGATATACAAATTAATTAATTAATTAGAATAATATTTGAAGCGGTGTGAATATAAAAAGGCATGAAGAGTCTGAATAGATGTAAAGATACTTGATGCATATATATATATATATATATATATATATATATATATATATATAGAGAGAGAGAGAGAGANTTGGAGGTTGAATATCTAAAGAAGGATAAAGTGGTCTCTAGATAAAGTGGTGTGGGTGAATAATGAATATCTGAGTAGAAGACCAGTAGTAAAAAATGGAAAGTGAATCTATGCAATCCAGACCTGTCTAGCAGCAAGACAATAAACCAAGTGAAGAAAGCCAGAGACAAAGTTTGTGGTCTAGGAAGTTTAATAATATCAAATTAGGGTGGCAGGGTGGTGCTAGGGAAGGCTCCATTCCTGCAAGGAGGTCTTAGCCTCCTTCTAGTAGTTGCTGGAGAATCAGGGTATTGGTATATTGTAGGTGCAGATAGAAATCAGGGCATTGGTGTATCCTTGTATGTAGGTGCAAGAAGAATTTAGGGTGTGGGTGCATACTTCAATAGTGACTGATAAACTTGGGGATTGTGGTATCCAGCAATTGGGTGCTTGTAAATAACTATTGTAATTGTAAAAAAATGTTTTGCAGATAATAGAAATGTGTTGGTAGTTTAGTTTATTAGTGTTCCACGATAAAATCTGTGTTATGTGTATATCGTTGATTCAATGTTTTGCTTAAAGTTTAATATGTGGTTTAAAAGAAAAAAATTCAACAATATTGATTCACCCCCACCTCTCAGTATTGACCAAGTATCAACATAGAGGACATTCTTTCAATGGATGTTTCTTCCTACATTTAGGACATAAAATCGATAGAGCTTGATCTTGTTGTTCTTGTCTCTTTTTAGTTTTTGATACTTCAACTTGTGTCCCTAAATTACTCAAAAGATCAATTTTGAAATCCTATATTAAGCTTCGAAGCTCATCTCTTGACATACTCCTTGTTGTTGATTTAGTTATTTTTGAAGTTACATCCTTTTTTCCATTTTTGGCTCTTCCTCGTGAATACTTTTGACATAACTCTATAATTTAATCAAATGGTAAGTAGGAAACATCACCTTTCCCCATTACATTAAGAATATCAAGATACTCATCTCGTATACCTTTTAAAAAGACTGTTCAGATGATATTAGAAGTCAAAGAATTATATTTGGATTTTTGTAGGTTATACAGAAATCTCTCAAGATATTCTTCTAAACTTTCATGTTCTTACCGAGACATCCTAAAATTATCATCTTCAAATATTTAGATCTACAGTATGCTTGATATTTATTAAGAAAAATATTTCTCATGTTATCCCAATTGGTTATAGTATGTTCTCCTAATCCCATGAACCATTTCAATGCAACAGGTTTAAGAGTAGCAGGAAAGAGGTGAATTTTATGTGTATCATTGGTATATCCATAGGTACACCATAAAATATCAAATAAAAATAAAAATGAAACTGGATCTTTAGAATTCATACCATAAAAGTTTGTAAAATAGACGATGGAATGTTTTTCATTTTTACTTATTCTCCTAGGATGAGACTAGTATCTAAGATTGGAAATCTAAAAGTAGTATGTTGTTCTTCTTCATTTCCTTTATATTCTACTATGTAATTTCTTCTATCTTCCACCCTTTCATTTCTTCTATATTCTCGTCTTTTGTTTTCAATTTCCAATATTGTTTTATACTATCTTCATTGTTCTGCGGTTGGTCCTCTTGATACTTCTCCCTCAACCATTTCTATTTGTTTGTTTTCAATCTCCATCCTTCTTTCATACTCTCGACATTGTTCTGGGGTTAGTCCTCCTCTCAGCATTTTGCAGGTTTATTCCTCATCCATTTTGAAAGTATCAACAGTTGTTGCAATAAATCCTTTCTTCTCGGATGAAGAAGTTCATGTTATCTCTATTTTTGGGTTTTTTTTACAAATATTCCTTTTTCATCTCTAAGTCTTGACATAAAATAAAACTAAATTCTGCTCTGTTTTTTTGTGATTTTTTATTTTATTTTAAGAAAACTAAACTTCCTAAGTCTATTTCTAAATATGATTCCCTGACAAGGGCGCCAAATGTTGTCCCAATCTATTGTCGTAAATCAGAGCTTATATTTTAATTTTCAATCTAGAATGCTAAGACTTAGAAGCACATCCAAAATCTATGGACTTAGAACTAGACAAGTTAAAACACACTATGCTTTGGAAATGAACCTAGAACTATTTGAATGTTGTAAGCTTATAAAAACCAAACTCCCTTATGGAAAGTGTCTTCATTAGCATTCTTAAACTCATCAACATCTGAGATATGAAATATTTTAAAAACTTAAAATATCAAAACTATGATCGTCAACATTGCCACTTCATTGTTGAAAGCAATAAGACATTGAATTATTTTACAAGAATTCAGTTCACGATGTTTTTGATTTCTTAAAAAACTAAGTATATTATCTAAGGGAAAATAAAGCCGAAAATAATCTACAATAAGATGGAAAAAAATATATACTACTATCAATCAACAAAAACCTAGTTGCATCACATAGCTTACTATTGTCAATAAATGAAAACCTATTTGCATCACACAGACTGAGATTTGATTGTAAAATGTAGTTTGATATTATTAGTAGAACACTACAGAAAACATCAAAAGCATACCAATACGTAGTGATGAAAGAAATGAGTACACAGGCTTGGCAGAGTGGGCCCTCCACTGCTTCACTCACACACACATGCAAGTCTACAGATCTCTTGACACTAAATTGGATCCCACAACATGTAAAATTCAACACACACAGCTAACAAAGTCCGGAGTCTTTATTTCAAACGCATATCTTCACCATTTGCCGGATGGAATTTACATAAAATGGTTCAAATATTTATAATAAATGTTTCAAACTAGAAAGGCTAAAACCCAGTAAATTATCAATGAAATCTGGCCATTATCCCTGAGCTCATTCTCTAGATCCACAAAAATAGGAAAGATCTCTACAAAATTGGAACAACCCTATTTTTATGCTTCATGGCATTGTAGGTGGTTGGATTTGACCAACGTTGACTCTCCACCTATGAAACCTATTTTGTGAAGCCGTTAGAATTTAATCCATCCTTGGACATCAAGGATTCTTTTGAGTGTTTCATATCGTGCCCAAATATCCTTCAAATATCCAAACCTAGAAGCATTTACGAGAAGTTAGCAAATTCTGTAATTTTATTGAAATTTAGATTTAAATACTTTAAAAACTACAAAATTCAATTCATTAAGAGAATCAACAATTATACCTTAGTTTGTTGAATTGCAAGGCCTTATGGATGAAACATGAGGGTCTATGGATGAGATATAAAGGATTAAGGAGATGTCCTAAAGGTTTATAAAGGTTTATGGAGTGAAAATAGGTGCCAAAATTAGTGTCCAACAATAATAAAAACATTGTTATAATTGGAAAAATCATAAAATGTAAAGTTATAGTATTATAAAATTCACACGCTGTATAGTCTTACAAAACGTGTGCACGTTTTGCATAAATATAACATGCACACGTTTATGTTTGGATGGAAGACAAATTTGAATTTAAACAAAACACGTGCACGTTTAGTGCCACTATGGGCAAACCTCCACCCATGATGGCATGGAATTCTTATGCCTATGTGTATTCTTCATACTTTTCTTCAGATTTATCATGAATATGGCTTGGATTATGATAAATCATGGCTAATTGAGCATTACATCCAAATTTTCAATATGCTTGTGTTTAGTCGTTGGTTACAGTATGTTGCAGACCATCACTTTCGATGAAATTCTAGAAACAGATATAGTTTTTCTTGCAGATTCAAAATGTGTAATTTTTAACAAGAATATATATACATTTTCTTATTTATCTTGTGTCATCACTCCTCGACTCAAAAAACACACTGTTAGCGTTCCATCCATAACTCTTCCATTTCTCAACCATTTTGGAAAACAATGTATGGTGCTCTAAATAACACTAAACTCTACATGCTATTAAAAAACCATTTCCAAATAAATGCATTAAGACATTCAAATATTGCACCCACAATATCCATACTGTTTTCAAGGTTTGATCACTTAGATAATTAAAAAAACATTAAAATATATTTTTTTTGTTTTTGGAAAAATAAACGTGCACTAGTACAATATGTTATTTATATGTCTACCAGTTTTCGTAAGTTGATTCCATCATTTAAGAACTCAAAGGATGCACCCACAAAAAAATATACCTAATAATTTGTCCCAAAAATAAAAAGTGCCCGTTAAAAAAGATTAAACATTAGATAGTTAAGAACATTTTAAATAGAAAAAAATTATATATTTGGAAACATCATTCAATTTCCTACATTTCATTTTTTTACTCATCGCAAGATTCATTGTGTAAGTGTCTCAAAATATCCATGTAAGTTTATGGATGCCTGTTTTTTCAGTTTTCTGTTACATCTAATGTGCGAAAAGAGACCCTCATTAGCTTGCACACACCCTTTAGCTAAACAATCCTTTTGATGGATGCTACTTTCTCTATGTTTTGTGATGGTCACTGATTTTAGATGATGAGATTCACATCTTCTTGGAACTTCTTATTAGTCTTATTAGACTTTTGCCTCCATTGAGGTGGTAGGATTGCATCATCCTTGGACTTATGTCCTAAAGTGAAAGGGATTGATCATCCTGTAATTGGATCATGTGTGTTGCAGGTTATGTTGTTGATGCTGATGATGTTGCTGATCGAAATATCAAGTGTTGCTATAGATGATCGAGCAATCGAGTGCTATAGAAGATGAATATCAAAGATGAAGACTATAGATGATTCTCCAGTACTAAAGATGTTGAATATGTTCCAGTAACTGTTCTAGTTGTTGATGTTTGTTGAAAACTTCCAATAACATATAGATGTATCACCTTGATGTTGTTGTAGATTCTCTCTCTCCTTGATCCTAGGGTTGATGTTGTTGTAGATTCTCTCTCTCCTTGATCCTAGGGTTGATGTTGATGTTGTCAGTAGAATACCCTTCTCGTTAAGGGGGGGTGTTGAAATATTGTAACTTCGAATGATATTCTAAATGTATTTTACTGTTGTAATCTATCAGAGATGTTTTATTCCTCTGTCATGATGTTACTAAATTGTATTTGGTCATCATAGAGTCATGAGGTAAAACCTTCGTTGTAAGTCGGGTCAATAGAACCCTCCAAAATATAATATTATGTTGTTTTGTGTCTTCCTAGGTGAATTCAGCCCAGTAAGATTATTGGGGCCGACCTGTTAGGGGAAAGTTCAAGTGGAAGATAGAGTATAAATAGAGGAGGTGTGTTCCACATTTGAACACACACACTCAGTTGTGTATAGTGCATATGAGAGAGAGAGAGAGAGAGAGAGAGAGATCTGCAAGGAGAAGGGGCACATGTTTGGGGTTTTATCTTTATACTTTTGATACATCTATATAGAGGAAGTTTTGATGGGTTTTCTTACCCTAGAGGGTTTCTTAGGATAAATCTGTGTCTATATTATGATTGTGTTTCTTTCAATGATCCTGCATATGCTATTATTGTGAATTTGAATTGAATACTAATGATATCTAGATAAGCATATAGAATCTTAATAGAGGAAAGGCATAGCAATAAAACCATTCCACACATTGACTCTCATGCCTAAACTGCTCATCTTAATACAATTGTCCCTACTAAAAGCAAGGCATTAGTTAAACCAATTATTATTTTACTCAAGGTTGTGGATGCCTTCCTTAAACAAAGAAATAAATATCACGAGATGCCTCTACTTCAATGACTATATTTACTAAACTAGTTCAAGGGGTGTGATCTACAATGTGATATAATAATACTATCATTGTTGGAAAGCATTTTCAGCGCTTAGGTAGATTATAGTACTATATTTGGTCTAGTGTCTATCCTTTGAATCTAATGGAAATGAGATTCTTACAGACTCAAAAGTGGAGATTGTACATGCGAGAAACAATAGGTGTGAAAAATCAAGGCCACTGTAGAACCAAGTAGAAGGCATAGGGTTTAGAACCTTGGAGGATTTCTATCTATAATTCCTTCATGTGCATTGAAATTTCCTTTGTAAATCCAAAACTATTTAGTCTATAATTCCTGAATGTGCATTGTGATTTCCTTTGTAAATCCAGAACTATACATAGCGACACTGCAATTTTACCTTAATCGACGGCGGCTTACTGACTTCCTGAGCACATCACACAAACCATGGAATCCCATGATCCTCGGTTGGCGTAACTTCTTCTTTATAAACGGGCCTAACTATTGTAAAATAATATATTGTATTACGTTGTGTTGGTTTGTTTGGGTGCCATGCTATGTGATATGTGTATCTCAATACCAAGTCCCTTTCGTTCAAATGGAATGGCAATAAGGACTAGGTTGGAATATAATTAATCATGATTCCAATTTCACCATAATTAATAAAGACAAGGTTGAAATATAATTAATCATGATTCCAAGTTCACCATAATTAATAAAGACAAGGTTGGAATATAATTAATCATGATTCCAAGTTCATGATTAAGTTGAAATTGGGATTCTAACATATACATAAATGGATATCTAAATAACAATAAACATGTAAGTCTTCCTATCCCGTATTGCTTGGTATTCCTTGTCTTTCCTCTCTTATCCTTCTAGATGTTGATTGAAAGAGATGATCTATATTATATATGCCAATAATGGACTATTTATTCTTTTCTTTTCAAATGTGATATCTAGTATTATGCTTTATACTCTGATGATATTATCCATAATCGTAATGCGTAAGCATTCTCACTTATATGATAGTAAGTTTCATATATTGTTTTTGATCGAGATCAAGAACCACAAACAAAGGGAACAACAAAGGTAGCTTCTATGCATTACTTTATTAATAATATGCACCAACTATGTTGTAGAGGACTAACCTGTGTTGTCTCTGATTGGATGTAGCACATCTGAAGACCTAATAAGCATGCAAGAAAAATTCCCACTAGCAGGTTACCCACCACCACTCACAACAAATCGAAAGCAAGGAATATGTCAGGTCAATGAATTGATTTAGTTGGACAAGTAATCGTTAAAGTTTCACCCATAGTAAGAAGGAGAAAAGGATGAAAGAGAAAAAATAAGCAATCTTTTTCTTGTCTATGCTTACCTCTAGTTTTTTAGATCTATAGATGTGTTGGAAGGAAACAACATTCTCACCTTTTTATCTTGTTTTAATCAATAAAAATGGTGAACAACATATATCTTTATGAATTCTTGAGAAATTTATAAAGAGTTCCTTCAGAACCTGTGATTATGAAGGTACTCTCAATCTTAGAACATCTAGCACATGAATGAAAATCATTTGCAAGACTATTGTAATGAATCTTTGAAGTTATCATTGAAAATTCATTTAGTAGCTGCTTTAAATCAATTATGCATGTAATCATTTTTTTCATCATTGAATTTTAATTATAACCTATTAATATCATTTTGCACTTAAGATATGACTTGCATTTATAATTATGTGTAGTTTTTTCATGATTAAATTTTTAATTTCATTAATGTTTCATTAATTTGATTTATAATGCCTAGGACAAATATTAACAATCTACTTCATGTTTTATATATTGATGTTAATTTTCCATAAATTAAAACATGAAAATTATTTAAACTATGCCTAAACATTAAACATTAAAACCCTATGATAATTATGCCTAAATGAATCACCATTCGAATCATACCCTAATTGATATGACAGAGGTGCAAACCAAAACTATGTCTAAATAATCCATGCAAATCGAACTATGCTTAAAACAATAATCAAAATCTATTCAAATCATACCCTAACTATTTTGACAACTTTGCAAATCGAAATCATGAATACAATATATGGTGACTATCCTAGATTGGATTTGACATGTAAATCATTATTAGACACCTGTGATTATGGTGCATAATCATGTCAACTTACTCTGCCGATAAGATTTTGAATATCACTCTCATTTATGATACATGTATAGGGTTATTCTTTCACTATTCGTATCATTATGATCTTGTTTTTCACACCATTTACCTATTTTTCTAAACCCTAGAATGGAGTTAGTCATGTTTTGGTTGCACAGGGTATGTAAATTAGGGGTTTTACAAGAGGAAGAAGGGATAGCTTGGTGCATAATCCCCATTAGAAAATATCCTTACCATTATTGTTTGCTTAGTTCAGTCACAATGGCACCCTTATGCAGTTTCGATCCAGATGGTAATGAGTTGCTTGATATTGATCTGAATGCTTCTCGACTAATTGATAAGGTTGAATGGAGAAAAAAATTTAGAAGCTTCAATGGGAATAATACTGAGGTAACTCATCGATTCACTCTATC
This sequence comes from Pseudotsuga menziesii, assembly GCA_001517045.1. Classification (NCBI taxonomy): domain Eukaryota; kingdom Viridiplantae; phylum Streptophyta; class Pinopsida; order Pinales; family Pinaceae; genus Pseudotsuga; species Pseudotsuga menziesii. The sequence continues at coordinate 19,740 of LPNX011226905.1, forward strand.
CCTTAAGGAAAATGTGGCACAGATTGGGGATTTGAAATTGATTATCTTTGAAGGTTTCATAGCCAGAGCAACACAATTACCTCAGACTGGAGAAAAATGGTTCAAAAGAGGGGAAATAGATAAGGCCAAGTTGAACCAATTTTTTTACCTCTACCTTTAAATTTTGATGACAAGTTTGGGTTTCTTGCAAAATTCTTAAAACCCCAATGGAAACCCTTGCTCCAATTGATTATCAAGTATATAACATGTGGTGACCATTTCTCTTATGTGCATTTGAGGCTATTGATGGAATTTGGAGGGTCTAAATTGATTCTACCTTGTTTGATGTTAAATTGCCCTGAAAAAATGGCATATACAGTACAAAGTACTATAGGAAATCGAGATCATAGTTTATTTCATCATGGATTAGTTAAAATGTTGGTTCAGTATCAATTATCGTTAACTGGAAGAAATTGGGATCAATTTCTAGATGACAATAGTTTTGGTCCAACTGTGTTTTGGCCTCCGGTTCTGTCTAGATCTCGGTTAAAGAGAAGAAAATTACTTGTCAGTGAGGCCTCTATATTAAAACCTGATGCCAACCCTACAGAGTCAAAAGACAATCAATCGACCCTGTCAAAATATTTCAGTGTTAACACAACAAAGGGTAATCATATGATAATGGGTGGAAGCTTTTTTGTTTCGCAACTTGATCAAATTAATGAAGTACCTATTCAAAATCCTGATATGTTTGTTGAAATCCAAAATGCAGTCTCTGGTGTATTTGATAAACTCAAACTTGAGAAAAGGGATTTAATCTTTGTGACTTCTCGAAGGTTCACAAGGAGTATGGCTACAATAGTAACTCTTGCAACCTTTCAATAGCAAAAGGAAACACCATTAGTTGAAATCGTTAGTGAGGATGAAAATATGAGCTTCTGAACCGTGAAATCACTCAGGATGATGAATATATTGAAAATAAATGAAAGAAAACAATCCTGTGTTTGATACGCTCAAAGAAGGTTTAGATAGGAATTCTCAAGGTATACTTGAGTCTAAATCATCATCTAGAGGAAATTATTCACCCACTAGAAGAAATAAGAGTCTTCGAAGAGCATTTAAACATTCCTTAGAAGTAGTATATCTTGATTAGAAGCTCAGATTGAAGAATCACATGCCAATGCATTAGGTAATGATGAAGAAATTAAAATGATGAAAGGAGAATGGGTGGCTTGGATAAATAGGTGGAAAGAGTTAAATATGAAGAAAGACAAATACAAAGCTCTTAAGATATCTTTGAATATATCTCATAAATGATTCTGAAACAATCCGAGCAACAAAAGATTAAAATCATGAAATTAGGAGCTAGGTTGTCTGAAGCAAGAAGAGTTGCTAAACTACATATTTCAACTTGAAATTTCTCTTCTTACAGTTTTTTTTATACAGGTAATAAGAGTTGTTAATTAGCATACCCACATAATCATATATTTATATTTAAAATTCAATGAATAATTGTTTTATATTTAATTCAATTTGAAATGAAACTTATGTATCGGTAATTGGTTTATACAGGAAGATATTCAGATACCTTTGATTATGGTTTCTATTTTGGAAAAGCGGATCTTACTACCAGATGTCACACTTTGCAACAATAAGTTTGGATAACATGTGTCTTTGCTGAATGAAGTTTGATTTTGATGTTTTTTTCTCTCATAAAGATTTTTCTACAAGATAATGGAACAGTTCACCTTTTCGAGGATCTAGATGCCAGGTGTTTATCATGTCTAAGTCTTGCATGGATCCATTTCAATTCCGTGGATGATTTTACTATGAATTTTGTTAGCAGTTGTTAATACAATTACTCACTACAACGACATAGATGCTAGAATGCATGTATTTGAGAATTTTTGGGTCAAACAAAATGATTATGTTGATCATTTAATTTGATTGCTTAACAACTGTTAGAATATGGATGTCTATTTTTAGAAATCAGTTGCATAAAATACTAAAAGTAGTTAATTATTTTTATTATATAAACTATGAAGAATCACTTCAAATGGATTTGAGTACAATTGAGGAGACTATGCATTGGAGTAATAGATCATAAAGTGTGCTACAAGTTTATCAGAACTTTTGTTCCAGTGATTTTGTCTAGCACTGTTTCCCTGACTTGTATCATATTTTTTATTCAATTTTTATGAATTTATATATATATTGTCTATAGTAATCTTCTTTTCTTGATTCATTTACAATCATACTTTGAGATAATTGTATGGATTGTGTTGAGTGGCTCAAATCAAAATTACATTTTGTGTTTGATTTAAATATTATATATGTCATTTTATTAAGTTTTCATTCATAAATTGATTGAGTGATATTACATATATATTAGCTTGTTAGTTGATTAACCTGTATTTGTACAGGTATTCAATTGATCAGTTAAACATCATTAAATTCAAATATTCAAATGTTAAATGTTATTTGCTTGTTGACAGTTTATGTTTTAAGGCTATAATTTTTTTGTATTAATAGTTCTTTTATCATAAAATTATTATTCAATAGAAATTTATTATCTTATTAACTGTGATAGTTTTACTTTCATAGTTTTTTTTTAACTTTATGTTACTTATACAGTCAATAGACTATTAAGATAGCTAATAATTTACTCTTGGCCAAGATAGGCTGATATAGCTTAGATTAGATTTTCAATTTTTAGTTTAATTTTTTGATTTATGAGTTAGCAAATGTTAAATAGATTTTTCATTCAGTTAGTTGTTTTCATCTTTTAAATATTACAAAAAAATCAAAACATAGACTCTTCGTAAGAGAGAAAAGTACAGATTAGACATAAACAATTATTTTCATTTAGTAGTTGTTAAATAGGAATTTTATTGTAGATAGATTAATAAACTTTGTAGATAAGTAATTAGTTTTAGTTTAGTTCTTTTAATTAGAATTTAGTTTAGCTTTTATTAATTAGTTTAGGATATACATTTTCTATGTTAAAGTGATAGGACTCTCCTTAAGAGAGTGAAAACTTAGATGGTACCAGGACCACAACCTGCGAGAATCAACTAATCCAAACAAACCAGAAGCTACATTAAGCGACTTGTGTGGGTTTATTGTCCTTAGTTGGCCTCATTCAGAAAATCCAGCCAACAAGATACAACACTAAAATCAATATAAAACAAATACACAAAGCAGGGACTTGTTACTCTGCAACTCATCTTGCATACGATGCTTGCTTGTGTGATATATTTATGTTTGGTCACATTGGTATCTATAGAACTCCATATTTTTTATTTGTGAAGTTAATTAGTATGGTTGGTTATCTTGACATGATGAGTAGATATGATGAAATTACATGCACAATTCAATATTTGTTGTAGAACATAGAGATGGTAGAGATTTATATACCATGTGTGTGGATGCTATGCAATTTACTTTTGATTTATGAAGATCCTATAGGTTTTGGTAAGTGATGGGTTCAAGTGGTTATGGAGTAGTGTTTGCAGAGAAAGTTTTTTTTTTCTTTGCAAATATGCAATCATAGATTCATCTTAAACTGAAATCTAAAAATAATTACATCTCAAGAAAATTGGTCTATATCGATGATTGATAGGTCCATGTTTAAGATGAATCCCTGTTGGTTTTTATTTTTTAATCTTCTTTATTATTTTTTAATTTGTATGTGACAATATCCCCCCCATACTAGGTTGAAAAACACCTTGCTACTCTCGGTGCAATGACATATTTCTCAATAATTGCAATTTGAAAAAATATGAGTTGATTGATCCTTTGTAAATATATATAACCATATTTCTCAATCAATTCATAGATACAAAACCATAGAAACTAACTCATCCAACATGTAGTGAAACAAACACAATCTAACATTTTATTGGTTCAAAAGATTGACCATTTTTTAATTTTAAAAATACTTCATATATTTATAACCATAGAGACTAGAGGGAATTGAACCTAGGTCTCTAAGTTATACAATATCGACCACCTTGCGGATTGAAATCCTTAATGCATTAAACCTTGGAATTGAACAATATCCCACTCTTTGAAATTACTTTAAGAGAAACTATCATAATCTATAGTCTATCATAATTATGGAGCATGTTGAATGGGATTTGGAACCCATAAAATCCTAATAAATTAGTAACTATTAGATATAATAAAACATTAAACACTATATAAAATGAATACATATAAATACAATACTTGCAAGCACCAAAGTCCTTGCCTTAAAAAAAAATTGAAATGAAAACTTGGAAGAAAATTGGAAGCTCCTGTAGAAGCATATAGTAATATCCTTCATGAATTCCAATTACAATATTGTTCAATCCTCGGAAAATTTCTAAAACTATATTATGTATTTTAATGAGTCTCACAGTTGCTTCCATGCAAAATATATTATATTTATTTGTAATATATTTTGATTTGAATACAAAACATACTAATGCATAAATTTATAATTTCCAATAAAATACATTTAACATACAATTTTTATGAAATTGCAATTAACATATAACATCTTCAAGTTATACAAAATATTTGATGTACCTTACATCATATGTCATATCACAATGAAAAATCCCCATCTGCAATGGAACATGACCAGTAGTCCAAGTCTACCATTGTCCCAAGATTCTAGGAAAATAATGGATACACACAAAAAAGAATACAGGAGGGAAGGGCCCTTGGATCACTTTCCAACTAATTCTTTATAAATACAAACAAAGTGACCCACTCCATTAAAACCTGAAAATGATATTAATTGCAAGCTTGAAAATTTAGGATGATATAATTTTTTTAAATTTATTCCTACACAATATTGTTATACCTTTGTATGTCTGCATTCCATGGGTTAGAACCCATTTTTTGTTTTTGAAATAAGTGTTCACTGACCTACCATACAATGCATTAATTGCATGCTGACATAGGGAAAAAATGGTGTTGGAATGTAACGTGCAAACCCCTACACAACATAGATTCACACTTGACAAAATCCACATACTGTGGAATCTGCAAGGTGCTAGCACATGCATGTGATCCCAAAACTTTAATTAAAGAAGGAAATAATCAAATCTCCAAATAAAAATCTTAATTTTAGACTTAGCTTCCTAATGTTTCCATTAAACAAGTTCAAAAATACAACATTGAGGCAATTAATTCATCGGTTAATGCTTATGCCTTCTTTCATTTTCAACGATTTATTCTTGATGCACCCACTCTGATTTCCTTTTTCCAATGTGACATCAGATGCTAGTAATCAAACAAAACTCACATAATCCATTTCAATTCTTCCCAAAGTTTCTTCCTCAACATCACCCCTCCAATGTCAAACATCAAACTATGGACACCAAACTACATGATGTGGACTACATATTATGGACATCATAACCAAGAACATGAAACTTCATTTCCATTCTTTCGACGTTTCCATTTTGACGTCATTCTTATGATTTAAAATGTCGTACTATGGACTATATACTTTGGAATTTAGGGTGCGGAGTCACCAAATTTCAAACTTAACACATCCACCTGAGGTTTACTTGACGAATGTGTCCCACTACCTTGGGTGCAAAAACCTTGGAAGCATCAATACATTACATGTTCTTTATCCAATAACCAAACTGACATATCTTAATGAAACTTAAATCTAGAGAAGGAAGAATAGGTCATTTGAAACCTTAACTACTAATATCAATTTGGGACTAAACCATATTTTCTCTATTGTATAAGGCTTAATAATTAAATGATATTTTTCACACAATTTCTTCCTTCAGTAAGGCCATTGAAACCTAATCGATTCCGTGATATCACAAGGAAAACCATCAATCTGGATGTTTGTTTAACTCAATAATTCAGTGATTATAAAATTAAATTTAACATCAATTGTATCAACGCTGATTTACTTGACAAGTGGATGTTCCATATAAGAAAAATTCATAATACTTGGAGCATTTGGGAGAAATTTCACTTAATAGAGTAAAAGAACTCCCTAAACAGAATAAGAAATCATCCCAAGCATACCTTCCATTAAGTATTGTTCCTCTATAGTAAACTTCCATTAACTTTGACACTACCCACCAAATATAAATAATAATAATTCAATTCCACATGAATCATTCCCCAAACCATCAAATTCATTATCAAGGGTTGAGTAACTTCCTGTAGGAAGTAAACCTTCACTAGAACATAATCCATGGATTATCTTTCCTTGGAAATGAATTATTTTTACAATGCAACTGAAAACTAGAAAGGAAATTTACTCATACGTTCATGATATTTACTCATATGGGAGAATATTCATAACAATTATGTATACATATAATTTCAAACATGAATTTTATCAGGATATAACATCATAATTAACACATGTAACAATACAATTCATTAGGATTTTTTCACTACACAATATATACAAGATATTATTATAAATTGATACAGAGTGACAAGTACTTATCTGTATAAATGATAGTTTGGGAAAATAGCTTTGTGTCAAGAACACTCCACCCAACCACGAGCCTTGATGATATATCTCTTAGAAAGGTAGCACCCTTGAGCTAAGACTACGAATTCATTAGGAGAATGCTCAATGTTGACGGAAAGATAAATGAGCAGATGGTAGGGTAAACCCATGAGAGATTCATCTTGTTGAGAAATATCTTATCATGTTCATTCATAAATGAGGGTTTTAATTATGAAAAATAATGTCAATATATTGTAGGTATTGGGGGGTTGAAAAATGGGTTTCTAGTAAAAATAAGGAATATATTGTAAAAATAGGGTTTTTTTTAATTAGAACTATGTATTGGGAGGGGGTCTCAACAAAAGGATTTTTATAAGTAATTATCAATATGTAGTGAAAGTAGGAGTATTCTTTAATATCCCATGAATGAAGGAACTATGAAATGGTTTCACTAAGTGAATACCCTGTGGGTAGACCTCACCATGTTTTCTTTCACAACATGAAACACAGGCCAACACCACATTAGATAGAGTAATTTACCTTTTCTGAAGGTTTGGAACTTGGAACCAACCACTTCCATAGAGACAATATGATTTATTTATCTAAGTTACAAGTATCAATTATTTGGAGACAACCAATTTCCCACCCAAATGACAGTTTCCTTCTTCAAATGAAGGAACTTGGCAACAACCAATTCCTAGATAATGAGTGTAATCCCTCCCTTGATTTCTATCCCAAATGCATAACAATGGCAACCCTTCATTACAGTACCTCAGGCAACGTAGACCTTTAATCATTCAAACTTAGGTCCTTAAGTAGGTGTTCAAAACTTGGGTGTTAAATTACCCTCCCCCTTAACTTAACACCGTCCTCTATGTTTCATAAAAGAAATGTTCCAAAATTTATATTTACATTTCAAAATAATTCAAATTCATAAAAATACAAGTAATCTGGCTGCATAGCTTCTTCCATTTCCTAGGTAGCTTCTTGAGGACCTTTACCTATATTATGGCCTTGTTCCTGAGTATTTTGATCCAAGATGCACACTAACTAAACCTAGATTTCTCCCTATGGTTCTCCATATATCAAATACCAATCAAGTATATGATTAGGATCATGTACAAAATTCTTTAATAAGGAATGAGAAAAACACTATGCACTCTAATAGTGGGAGGTGATGCCATCTCTACTTAGGACCTCAAATGGTCCACAAAAACTAGCTTCCAATTTCTTACAGTTTACCAAACTCGATGAATTTTTATTGCCTCTGACTTTCACAAAGACTTTGTAACCTACTTGGAATTATCTAAGTATTCTTCCCTTGTCATCATAGAAATTATGTCTATCTTGTGCCATTTTCAAATTATGTTTGATCTTGATCACTTGATGTTCCATTTTCTATAGCATTTTAGGTCCAAGTATCAACCTTTCCATATGATTGTCCCAATTCACTGGAACATTGCACCTTTTTCCATATAAGGCTTCAAACAAACTCATCTTCAACTATGCTTTATATCTGTTGTTATAGGAAAACTCTACCAAATACCTGTACTCTCCCCACTTGGGAGGTATGTCCATTACGTACATCATCAACATAACTTCTATGCCTTATTAAATTGTTTAGTCTACCCATGTATCTGTAGATGATAGGTTGTGTTGAGATTGAGTTTGGTTCCAAACTCCTTGAACAATTAATTCCAAAATTTTGAATTGAACTTTGAATCTCAATCTGAAACAATTTCCTTTGTACCTCCATGTTTCCTACCAATTTATTTCATATAGATATCCATTATATTTGCTTCTTTGAATGATGACTAGATAAGTATAAAATGAGAAAACTTGATCAATTTATTGACCACCACAATAATGGAGTCATGTTGCTTTGTTGTCCTTGGTAACTTAGTGATAAAATCAATGGCTACTGCATCCCACTTCCACTCTTGAATTGAAAATTTATGTAATAAACCTTAGATATGTCTACGCTCTACTTCAACCCTTTGACACTCAAGGAACTTAGTAATATACCTTGCTATTTTTTCTTCATACCCGTCCAAAAGTATTCCTTATTCACGGTTGTAAGGGTTTTCTGATAACCAAGATGACGAGCATAGGGAACATTATGTGTTTCCCAAAAAAATTATCTTTTTCAAGTCATCCTCATTAGGTACATATGTTTTATTATTGTGGATGAGAATTCCACCCTTCCCCAATCTATACTACATAAATTTCAACGGTACATTACCTGACTGTAACACTTCCTTAATTTGGAAACTTTAGTTCATCAAAACTCAATGCTTCCAGCAACTTGTTCTTTAAATATGATTTCCAACTACGAATGGTTGTAGTCATCATAAATTGACTTCTTTTAATGAGTTCTTCTACAACTTCATTTTGTTTGCACTTGATATGCTTATTTTGAAAACTAATTTTGCTTAGGAATTCCATATTTCTTGCTTCATGAGCATTCAATTTCGGAAGGTCAAATAAATAATTTAAGCTATGATGATCCGACCTAAACATTGTAGAAATAATAGATCAATGCTATGTGCAATGATGCTAAAAAGAAGCACAGGAAATAGATCTTGCTACTAAGAATTCTCACAAGCATACACAGGAAAATAAGAGAGAAGAAAAGAGACTGAATCACATGAATGAAGAGATGAATATTGGTGTGTATCCTTCCATTGAATAATTATGAATAATAGAGTACATAAATAGTACATCCCTCATGGGGAAGTCGAATTGTATGGAAACAACTCATAAAGCTCAAAAAGGCTGACTTACCAAAATATAGCAAACCCCCATAGGTGGATAAAGCACTTGCTAAATCTATCAAGGACCTCACGAGTTGGAAAAAGCATGAGTGAGTTGTCAAGGAGATGGAAGTAACATGATAATCCTAGAAAATGGAGAAAAACTAATGGAGGATGGGTTGGAAACAAAAGCTCCCAGTTTCCTAGTTGACTAGCTTTTATCTTATCCATAGAAAAGCAGAAAAAGCAGAAAAAACAGAAAAAAAACAAAATCTGCTATAAGGTCCTGCATACTAATTCTAGATGAACCCAGAATCAGAAATAACTCATTCCTAGGATATAGATGGCATGCATTGACTTTAAGGTGCCACCTAATTAAGCTAGTGGGTGAATAATTAATCAAATAATGATTAATTATTTTATCCTAAGTTGTGAGTGGGTTTAATATATTCTAACAAACGTGAATCTATTACCAAGGAAATAATGACTCCACATTCTAAGCATGTGAACTATAGCTGCAAGCTCCATGTCATGCATTGCATATTTATTCTCATGCTCCTTTAAATTTTGTTAGAACAAGATTTTGGACCATTTTGGGGAACTGTGTGCAAGAAGTGTATTGCACAACAAGTGGGCTAAGGGGAAACACACGAAAGAGAAGGAATTCAGTTAGAATCCATTAGGAACTTTTTGTCCACTTATTATGGGCTAAGGACCACTGTAAAATGTATACATATGTAATGGGTTTTGGGATAGAGTGTAGGGAAGAATGCTTGAGAAATTATTTAGAAATTTCTTGAAGAGTGCTACTCTAGTAGGAGAGACTTCTAATGTTTTAGGGTATTTAGGGATTATAAACAAAAATCTGATGCAAAATTGCAGTGTTCCTGTTTTGTAAGCAACTATTTGGATGATAATAAAGAAGTGATCTTATTGTGGATGAAATGACTATGTGGTGTGATGTGATGAATGTTATGCTTACTGTGCATTGTTTTATGTTTTAATGTTATAAACATGTGATCTGGTTCCGTGGATGCAATATATGTTTTAGTGAATGTATTATCTATTATGTTCACATGTTTTAAGATTAAGTACAATGTTTAATAGATCTACCTCCCGTCCCTCCATCATTCCAAAAAAAGGGTTCCTGTAGTCCCATATATGCCTCATGTAAGCCTTAATTTGCTTCTAGGTGATGTCGAAATGGTCAATATGTAAATTTTTTGTTGGTAGTTTAATGTTAAAACCTAGGTTTTCCCTCTGTGCACCAATAAATGGTTTCGTTGCTAGGACCGGGATCTATGACTCATGGAAATGTGGAGGTGAACTAAGGAAGATATTAAATAGAGGTTAGAAACCAAGGAGTTTGATTTTTATATATATCAGAATAAGAACCCTCAGATTATCCCACATGAGTGGTTAGAAAGGTAAGTATTTATAGATTTACATGTGATTTTATTTGGACAATTCTCGACAATATTGGTGGAACCAATATTGATGTTTCTCCGACAGCAACATCAACAACTAACCACCACAGAAATTTGGCAACAGAAATATTGGTGGAGTGGCAACTAAGGTTAAACGAATAGAAAAAAACATGTTGCATTATAGTAGAAAGGAATTGGACCCCTGAGTTGATCCAAAAATTGAATACACTAAGTAATCATATCTTGCATGCACTTGGATGGACAGTGTTGTTAGCACTATTTCTGGCTAGTAGTTGGAAGAGGGGGAAGACCTTAGCCTAGAAATAAGGGAAGAGTTGAAAATTGTATAATATGACCAAAGGTATATCAAAGAGAGGTTGAAAAATAATCAAGGGGGGCTATTTCTGAGCTTTTAAATCATACATTTTGAAAAATCATTATTTAACTATTGGGAATATGATTGAATAAGAATTTGCACTTAGTTTATCTTATAGCAAGATTACAATGGTGTAGATCTACAGCCGAGAAGATCTACAGCCGTAAATAAATCTGTTGGTTAAAGTTGAATGAGGAAAAAAGTTTTGGCAACCAACGAAGATCAACAGTCGTGTGAAAAAGGTAATATTGATCTACGGTCAGGAAAGATTCCGCTAGTGGAAATAGTGCTAAAGAGTGAAATTTTCCAATCAACAGAAAAAGTTATATCCTATATCAATAAATGGCGGAGATCAATATGAAGAGGTGATCGAAGGTTGACAATCATTCCGTTGGGTGAACATGGAGGGGTAAATGAAATGGGAAATCAATGAAAAGTGGTACAAACCATGGAGTTCAACTGTTGAGATTGAGGCCCAATCAAGATTGATGGCTGATGTTCATTCCATCGATTGAAGCTGCATGGATAAAAAAAGTTTTGAAATTGGCGGAATTGATTAAATGAACCACAAGATCAAGGGTGCATATTTGATGGAGATAATATCTGTGGTCCAGAATGATTCTGCTACTACAAGGTACGCGAATAAAATCACAGGGAAACCCAGTGGAATTGGTTAAAGAGGGAAAATAATCAAAGGTTAAGATCAATGGTGATCACAATCTATGATGGAGGATGACTCCACTACATAAATATGCACACTGTTTGTAGAACTAGATATGGGAAAAATGTTTAAAGGTAGAGATTGATTAATGGTGGAAGTTTATGAATGATGAAATCAAGGGTCAGCTGCCAATCCACTGATGAAAAATGCAATTTGGTTATTATATGGAGGGGAGAAATTAAATTGGGAAAAATATCTACGGTGGTAAGTGAATGAATAATAGATCTACAGCTATGAAGATATTTGCTACCAACAACTACAGGAAGAATAAGGTTGGATAACATAGCAAGAATGGGAGTACAAGGATAAACAATAATCAAGATCAACGGTTCAAAATAAAAGGAGATCAAATATATGGAAAGAGAGATATTTACATGGCAAATATATATGGAGGATAATAGAACATCCCAAGGAATAAAATACTATAAAAGGAAAGCATGTGGATAAGGACCATTTGTCTGTTTTTGTATTGGAAATCGAGATCTCAGTACTAGTGCGGAAGAAACCAACTCAGAAAAATTCCTTTCCACTTGTCAATTGACCAGGTAGGCCATTTTATCCCGCTAAAGAATATTTAAAATGGACAATGTACAGGGAGTAGAGGCCCAGGTCCTGGAATACTAGAATATTGAAGAGGCTTTTGAAGATAAGGACTATGAATTTTTTTATACATTAATATCATTTGGTTCAATAAATCAACTACAATCCAAATTAAAAGTACTGAAGGACCAGGGTGAATATTTTCATGGTGTCTATAGGTATTATTTCCAGTTTTTCTGCCTAGAGAAAACCTTAGGTTTTCCTGAGTTCATTAAATGGTGCGCTTCTAATTATTCATCTTCCAAGAGTGTAATTACGAATGCGACCAAGTCTAAAATCTTGTGTTTTGTCAGTCCTTTAGTTGTCTAATATTCCTTTGAAGTTCCTACTACATTTACCCAAGTCTGCGAAGAGTTTGATGAAGAAAATCTGGTCTAATCATTCCGAGAAGAAACCATTCAGCATAAGCAGTCATTTGTCACCACTTGTTTCAAACCAGATGTGTCTTTAAAGAATCAATATTTCCCCATGGATACAAATCTGTTTAATGATGAAACCCTGTTGGTCATTTCCCTCATGAGTCAATTCTTAGGTTTAGATACTGACAAATCATGTTACTAAATCATTAATAAGTTTCATTTTTAAAGTGAGTACTAGTCCATTTGAGTCATCCTAGTCAGGCTAGTTAGTTTTCCCTAAATATGATGAATTCCTAGCTGAGAGAATTCACTCACAACTATTGAATTTCCACAATACAATATTTTTTAGATTCCAATCATACCTAGTGAGAATGTTCTTATTCTTTAATGAAGAAAACTTGCAATTTCCATAAATGGTCTCAACGGATGAAATCAATAGAATCTTTTGCAAATACATGAATTTCCTAATGTTTGAAGTATACAAAGTCATTTTCCAGCATAAGTTTCCAAGAGTGTTACCAATTATGAAAGAATTATTACAGTTTTCACCAGAGAAGAGAATTGGTGATTGGTTTTTACTAGAAGAAGGTACTGTCATCAGGGTGTATGGATTTGTCTATGAACCATATATCTTGCTTGAATTTCTTAACCGTAGGATTTTTGCATTAGAACTAATTAGATAAAATATCATTGTTGAGAACTCACATTTCATTAATTTCAAGAAATCCTCAGAGATAAAACTCCCTGGGTGGTTGTCCCTTTCACTATCAAAAGCAAAGTTGCTTTACCTATGCTAGAAAATATGTTGAAATAAATGGGTTTCCAAACAACTACAACCATTAACTATGACCCTCATCATGTCATTCCCATAAGGAAGCAAGTCAACAAAAACAATACATTTGAACACTAGGAGTTTGAAGGCTTGTCTGATAACACAAATTGATTAGATTATCCTATGGTAACACAGAATGAAGAAGACATGAAACAAGGATCCACATATATAGTACGGGATGTTAATGATACACAACCAAATCCATTGGCTATTTTCCCAGCACCACACGTCATTACTCTTATTGCTAATCACTCTGAAATGACTAATAAAAGGATATTTTCTAATACTATGGAAACTGATCATGAATATAATACAACAACATCAAATGAACAAAAGGTTGAGGTCGAAGTTAAATTGATAAAGGTGACAAATACCAAAGGGAGGAAAAAACAGATGAAATTCAAAGGACCATCCTTTGGGATAAAATAATTGTATTTCCCGAAAACTTCTAAAGATTCTACAACTCAATTCAAGACCAAGGTAGAGTTGTTTGATAAATATAGGGATGATAAAGAAGTGTCAACAAATGAATCCTTAAAATTATATACTGATGTGAGGAAAATTTCAATCAAGGGTGTTGCTTTGGCCATTGTTATGGATCTCACTCAAAATACTCTAAACCTAGCAGTAGCCACCAAAAACAAATTAGCAGAGATGCGAATGAACCTAGAAAATATCTCTATACCTGACATGATCCATTTGCACAAGAAAAATGGAGAGGTCATTTATAGTGACTTACTTAAGGAAACTATGAAAGTAATTAGATTACAGTTAGCCAAAAGAAAAGTTGATAATCAATTAATACAAAAGATAGTAGAAAACAAGGCACACCAGCGACAAATTAAAAGTCTTCAAGGAGATTTATTGACTGCTGAAAGTGAAGAAGATAAAGGAGAAACAACTCATAAGTTGCTCAATGAGAAGGAGAATACTATCCAATTACTGAAAAAGAAGTTAAAGATCCCTGCCACCCAACTTATCTAGGCCTCGGAGCTTACAGAGCTGGAAAAAGAAAAGGAAACATTGAATGATGAGCTGAACAATTGCAAAGAAACGATACTGAAGTATGCTCAAGAGAATAAAGAGTGGGAAAAATAAAGATTATTGTTGACAGAAAATATAAAACCCTCAAAACAAAAGCAAACTGAATTATAGAAATAGGTGAATGAAAAGGGAAAGGAACCAGAGGTCCAAGTTATTCCACCTCCTGCACAAGCTAATGCAGAATCAATTGTGCAGGCTATGTCCCAGGTTAGCCTAAGGGATTTAGAGATTGTTGGGATAACAAATCAAAATAAAAATCTAGAAAATGAATCCCTAAACAAGGAGGAAGAGATAAAATCTTGGGAGAATAAGTGTAAATATCTCCTTAATAAAAATGATAATTTTATGAAGCAAGTAACTAGACAGCTTCCTTGAAGCTAAACATATCATTTAGGATATGATTATAGCTTAAGCAACAAAACTCATAGCTTATCTAGACTATATTTTGGATAAATAAATTGTCATGTAGGCTACTAGACAAAGTGTTACAACTGTCAAGAAAGTGTTGAACGAAAAGCCAATAGACATTGCAAACAACACAATGAATTTTCTGATTGGCTTGACTGAATATGATTTGAAAGAATCAAGTATTGAGGACATAATTTCAATCATTACATGGGAAAGAAAGGTTGTTGGAAAACACCAACATATTGATAATGTATAGGAAAATATCGATATCATGAATCATCAAGTTAAATTTTTTATTGAATTATTCACTCCATTGTTCAAAAAGGTTTTACCTTTATTCTAGGAAGAGAAAGGTAGAATATTATCCCAAACAGAATATCATGCTCAATTGGTCAGATGTAGATTGGACCATAGAAAATTTGAGGATATGCAACAATCCTTGTCTGGAAAGAAAATAGTGGATAAGCTATCAATACATTTTGAGATGTTACATGCTTTTAGAACCACATGCACACAACTACCATATTTTTCTTACGTGGAACATGTGGAGTTAAGAGTGATGGCAAAGGAAATGATTAGTTGGGAGCTTCCAACTGTCGACCAATGGAAGATAGTTGAGAAATATGGAAAAATGAAATACAGGCTACGTTGATGAAGAGATATTGAAAACCATTTGAATATTAGCTAGTTAGAAGTTTATAGTTTATGTTTAGAACAATTATTAGTTAGGAAATCAAAATGACAAGTGTAAAAGGAACTTATTTGACTATTTTTAGCATATAAGTTAGTTATCATCTCATGGAGAACTATTTTGTATTTAAGCAAGTTTTGTAATGGAATAAGGCTTGGAACCTATGAGAAATTTTGCATTGTAACTGAGATACCAGATATTAATAAAATTGCAGAGCCGAAGATGGACTTTGACAAATATTTATGTGTTATCATCTTTACAATCTGTACTTTCCTTTCTTTATGTGTATGTGTTTCCAGTTTAAACTTCCATTATGTTTTCCTTTCATGCTTGAATACGTTTTACTATAGTTCAGAATTCATATTTATATGCTCTGTTCTATTAATTTTAAGAATTCACAAAACCTTTTCATCCAAAGTTAATGGTGGATTCATCCTTGATAGATTCCCTCATTAATGTGTTGTCTCTAAATTTCCTCTATATCACTAGATCACAAGCATTTTGACTATGATAAGATAACTACCTTACCTCAGTTAAATTTCTTGTCCAACAGTACTGTAAATTTTTATTGTTCCATATGACTCCATGCCCAATGTGCACTTGTTTCAACCATCATCAATATTAAATTTTATTTCTTCTTTTATATATATGGCCTTGTGAGATCAATATTGAGAGATCCCTCTCTAGAGAGAAAGAAGCTAGATTTCTTTCCTAAATATTGTTTTTGTGGTTACCTTGGGGATTATCCCTCACAACTGGGGGTACACTCTGAGTGAGAAAATCTTGGCACCGTTGCCGGGGAACGAGAGTTCAAATCTTCCCTGGGAGAACGACAAAGTTTTTCATGAAAGATAGGATTTCTATGGGAAAACATAAGTTCTTGCATCCAAAGTCGGTTGTGCATTTTCCTTGGAGACTCCATGTTGATTTTCAAAAGGATATTCAAAAGGATAAATCCTAGATTCTAGGAGGACACATACTAGAGGTAATCTTGATTTTGAAGTATTATACGGTGTAGAAAACCCAAAAAGTTTGATTAGACGTAGAAGTGGTAAAGAACAAACAAATACTTCTCAAGTTGAAAGGTATTTTTCTCATAATCAAGAAGAATTTCATAGGTTTCAAGATTTTGAATGGGAAAGAAATTTTGAAAGGTCTTTTTTGAGGTCAAAATCAAAATTAGATTTGAAACAAACCGAAATCAATCCAAAAAGGATTCAATCATATTTCCTAGACTCACTTTGGCATAATCTCCAAGATACTATAAAAGCTGAGGAAAATAATCCTTAAATACAAACCTTTCAGCCTCATTTTCCAAGGCATGTTCAAACTCCTCCTGCTATCCCAAACCCCCCTAGACCCATGCAATCCAGGTTTAATCCTTTGGATATTCCTGCTGTGATACATGATTTGCCCCAAAACTATTCATAGAGAATATATTTATTTGATGGGGAAGGGAACTTTATAGGCATACAACACATGGATAGATTTGAAGACTTTATTGATTTGGAAGAGGTTGACTATGATGATTCCAAGATGAGGGTATTTTCACAAAGTTTGTCTAGAGAGGCAAAAATATGGTTCAAGGATTTACCTCCAATATATATACTCACATTTGAAGCCTTCCAAACTTTGTTCTTGGATAGGTGGGAAGACAAGAAAATTCCCTGACAAATTCTGTCAAAATACAATAATGTAAAAAAAGGAAATTTTGAGTCAGTTCATGAGTTTTCCAGCAGACATCAAGCCCTTAGTAGGTGCTGCCAAACTACATTATGCAGATGCTTTTGAGAGTAAATTTTTCCTGTTACTAAGAGAAAGAAAATATGCAAATATTCGTGCAATGTTCAAAGATGCTTTGGAGGTAGAAGCCAATTTGATGGATTTTGGTAAAATGAAACATAGAATAGAGGTAGATAAAATAAAAATGAGAGAAGAAAATAACCCTTCTACTTCTACTTCTTCTCCAAGTGATGCAAAGTTTGAGATGATGATGAATACTATGGAAAGATTTAAAGGTCATGTTATATTTAGATTAAAAAAAACACCTAATAGAGAGCATCCTGAACCCCAAATAAGAAATCCAAACTTCATAATACCACCACCTCCTCCTCCCCCTCAAATTAGGAAAAGAGACCCAATAAATCCTATAAATCCTGAAGATCAGCAGATAAGGCCTCCATTCCCTGAGGTTTACACCACTTTGATGATTTGGATGCTAAGGTGTATCTCACTGAAGAAGAGCACAATCATTTTTTTCAAGAGGATGACTGTAATGCATTTGATATAGAATCAGAACAATATCAAATGGTTTATCAAAATTCTATTGATGGTGTCTAAAAGAAATTGAAGTTGATAAGTAGGGATGTAGTGATCAATAAAGGAAGTCCCAATTCAAATCATCCTTCCAATATTCAACCATTAAATAAAAAAAGAACTATCAAAAGAAGTCAGACAACCAATACGAATTGATGTGGATAGAGCGGTTTCCTCTTTCAATTTGTAAAATGAATTGTCTAAAATCAAGATTTCCATCCCATTAATGAGTTGTCGAGGAACAATGAATACAAAGAGAAAATAACTAAGATGGTTAAAAATTATGGTGAATGTCAGCCAGACACTTTAAAATTAGCAGATGATGCTCCCACTATTGATCCAAAATTACCTAGAGTGGTGAAATTTAAAGAAAATAAAGAGTTTTCCCAAAGACATGAAGCATTGGAGAGAAAACAAAATGAAGAGGGACTTTGGAAAATGTTTTTTGATGGCTCTATCAATAAAGAAGGAGCTGGTGCTGGTATATGGATAATTTCTCCAAATAGGGAGTTTAAAGTTTATTTATTTAAATTAACTTTTGAATGTACAAATAATGTAGCAGACTATGATGCTCTGCTGTTAGATTTGAATGCCTTAAAATATTTGGGAGCCAAAATAATAGATGTGTTTAGCGATTCTGAGCTAGTGGTTAACCAAGTGAATGGTAGCTATCAAACTAAACATCCTAGGATGAGAGCATACAAAAATGAAGTCTGGGATATGTTGGGTAATCTTTTCACAGAGTACAAAGTTAGAGTCATTCCTAGAAGAGAAAATCAAGTAGCTGATTCACTGGCCACCATTGCTGGGAATTTCAAAGTTCCCATTTATTCAAAGAAAAAATACAAAATAGAAGTTGTACATAGACCTTCCATTCCTGATAATTCCAAACACTAGAAGGTGTTTGAATATGATTTTCAAATAAAAATATTTTTGGAATTATCAGGAGAGTTTGTAAATACTCAAATAGACACAGAAAATAAAGATACAGAAACCTTCCAAGAAAATGTACAGTTTGTTGAAGAAGATGTTGAACATGAAACAATTAAAAAATGTGAATGGAGGAAAGGATTGTTAGAATAATCAACCCATAGTTTACCCACTTAGACATTAATTTAATTATTTTTGTCTTATTAGCCTAGTTCATGTGTCCCACCTTGTGAAAGTTGTCTTTTACCTATCCATAGTGGTCAAACTTGTCTTATTTGAATCATGTAGCGCATGGGAAATCCCAAGGAATCAAATCTACTTTATTCCTGGCCTCCTAGGCACCCTTCTACTTTTTCTGCTTTATTCCCTGCTTTTTCAGTGTTTTAAGGCAAATGGAAAAGCTAGACTAGGTGAGGTGAACTAGTTTTTTGTCCTCTTCATCCTCCACTCTTTTCTCCTTGAAAAAGCATGTATGAGCTGCCATTCCATCACTCTTTAGCTTTCCTAAGCCATTTTTCCAATTCGTGAGCTCCATGACAGATTTGGGATCAACTTTTTACACCTATGGGGGATTTGCTTAATTTTAGTAAGCCTGCTTTATGCTAGATTCGAATTTCTCCTCATGCATTCAAATCCCTGATGCATGTTATTTATTCAGAAACCTATTATGTTACAGGTTTGGCTATTGTACACTGAGTTAATACAGTTTAGTGTTCAGCTCCAATTTCAGTCTCTTTTGTGAGTGATTTTGCATGATCAATTGTTAATTGTTGTGAGTAAAATTAATCTATCACTTGGTTCAATTTCCACATGGTATCAGAGCCATTGTAGATCGATTTCTCTCCTTCAAAATTTTTTTGTAGGTTCGACATCAGTGATTGGGAGCCTTCTACTGACAGCCGGGACAGATTTTCTAAGCTATGGATCAATCACAGAAAACTATCTTGACTCCCTTCAATTTATTTGAATGGAAAACAGATATGGAGATACTTTTGAGAGAGAAAGGCCTCTACAGGGTGACTATGGAAATAGAAGCAGAGCCCAATGCAGCTACAGAGAAGATTAAATGGCACAACAGGAGGGATGAGGCCTATGGTCTCCAGTGTCTGAGTATTTCCAGAGACCTCCTTTTCCATCTTGATGGATTGACATCACCAAATGAAGTAAGGGAGAATATTTTTTATCTTTTTGGAAAGACAGATGAGATGAGGGGACATCAAATCGAAAATGAGCTGATTTCTCTGAGTCCAAATAGCTTTGAATCCCTGCAGCTATATTTCTCCAAGTTCAAGGCACTAGTTTTGCAGTTGAAACAGTGTGGGATCGAAAACAAGGATGATCAGCTCGTCCTGGACATTCTCTCGAAGCTAGGACCTGACTATTCAGTGTTTGTTTTGACCTTCTATGCCACAAAACTGACAGCTCGAACCTAGAAGATGCCTATCCTTACATATTTCATGGAATCTCTCACACAAGAACAGGATAAGCTGGTGATGATGGGCACCATCAAACCATCCAAATATCAAGCTCTGATTACTGGAGATTCGAAGGTGGATTCAAAAATCAAAAAGAAAGCTAAAAATCCACCTGAGCAAAAGAGAGACAAGAAACAGTCTCTGGAGGAGCCACAAGGTTCCAAGAAGAACTACCAGAAGAAGAAAAACAAAGGTAAAATGAACAAGTGCGCATACTGCAATAAGGGCAATCACACTGAAATCTCTTGTATGAAGAAGCAAATAGACATGCTGACCCAACTCCTGGAAAAGAATGGCATCTCCCTTCCAGACAACTCAAAGAAGAGAGAAGGAGGATCAAGTTCAGATGACAGAGAGAGAGTTCATGCATTGGTTGCTGGCACATCAAGCTCACCTAGTTTTATCATTGATTCTGGAGCTTCAAGACACATGGTTTCGACCAAGGAGGCATTCTCCTCACTTGATATGTCGAAAGGACCACCTATAGTACTAGGAGATGACTCTCTCACTGAAATTTTTGGCAAAGGGAGGATTGATCTTGATCATGGTCAGTTCAGCAATGTCTTGTATGTGCCTGGTCTTGCCTCCAACCTCTTGTCAGTGTACTAGATGACCCACACTGGGTCTCGTAAGAAAGTCATATTCTCCCCTGATGAAGTTGAGATCACAGAGATCTCAAGTGGTAGATTCATTGCAAAAGGAGTTGTGAATCATGCTCAAAAGGTATACATCTTCTCACACTTCCTACCTTACTCAAACCCCTCTGCTCTTCTGATTCATGCTAATGAAGCAAGCAATATTTGGCATGAAATATTTGGCCACCTAAATTACAAGTATCTTTCTGATCTTAGTGAGAAAGAGATGGTCATAGGGTTTCCCAAGATAAAAATTTCCAAAGGAGTCTGCCAAGGTTGTATCCTAGGAAAACACCCAGAGCACAAATTTGAGAGAGCTAGTCATGAGAGAACCTCTGCACCCCTCGAGCTGATCCACAGTGATGTTGCTGGCCCATTCCCTCATATGTCCATGAGTCAGGCCAAATATGCATTGACTTTCATTGATGACTTTTCTAGGTATTGCTGGGTTCACTTCCTGAAACACAAGTCTGAATTTTTTGGCATATTCAAAGTCTTTAAGGCTTTGGTTGAGAACCAATATGGAAGGAAACTCAAGGCCCTGAGATCTGACAATGGTGGTGAGTATGTCAATTCTGAGTTTATTAATTATTGTGCAGATCCAGGTATTCAGATGCCGCATTCTATCCCTTACAAACCACAGCAAAATGGTGTTGCTGAGAGGAAGAACAGATCACTGAAGGAGATGGCAACATGCATGATGGAGGCCAAAACTTTGACACCAAAGTACTGGGCCGAAGCTATCAACTGTGCAGCCTATATTCAGAATAGGGTGCCTCATAAATATCTTGATGGTGCCTCATAAACAGCTTGATGGCATGACTCCCTTCGAAGCATGAAGTGAGCACAAGCCAGATGTGACCCATTTCAGGTTTTTTGGCTCAAAGGCTTGGGCTAGAATTCCAACAGAGAAGAGGAAGGCTTTGCAGCCCCAAAGCCAAGAGTGTCTTTTTTTTTGGATACTCTGAAGATTCAAAAGGGTACAAACTGATAAATTTGAGCACAAACAAAGCCTTCATCGAAAGGTGTGTTCAGTTTAAAGAAGAACCCCTTGCAGCAGTGGAAGTTGGAGAAGCCTCTTCTCCACGTGAACCTCAAGAAGTAAGTAAAGAGTTTGTTGAACATGCTGATTCTGATTTGTCTGATGGAGATGAGTTTATTGCAGAACCTAACATCCCTACAAGGCCAAAATGGGAAGCCAATACACTACATGCAGCAGGTGAGCTAGCTGGGGATCCCAATGACCCAAGGAGGACTAGATCTCAGTTTGAGAGTGGTCTATGCATGAAGGATCCTATGTTTGCTGAAAAATACTATTTGATGGTGGAGTCTGATCCTAAAACATATGAAGAAGCAGCAGGAGATCCAAGATGGCAAACAACCATGAAGGAGGAGTTCAGCTCACTCCAGAAGAGCAACACATGGGAGTTGGTGGATCTTCCCCAGGGAGAAAGTTAGTCCAGTGTAAGTGGGTCTATAAGACCAAATTTGTTGCTGATGGTTCACCACTGAAGTACAAGGCCATATTGGTAGCCAAGGGCTACTCACAGGTTCATGGCATAGATTACAATGAGACCTTTGCCCCAGTGGCAAAGATGGATTCCATCAGGCTAGCCTTAGCCATTGCAGCCTCAAGGAAATGGGAGGTACATCACATGGATGTAAAATGTGCCTTCCTGAATGGATATCTCACTGAAGAGATATATATGCAGCAGCCTCAAGTTTTTTCTACTAACCCTTCTCTTGTGTGCAGGTTGAGAAAGTCATTGTATGGGCTAAAGCAAGCCCCCAGGGCTTGGTATGCCAAGATCGATAGCTTCTTGCTATCACTGAATTTTCTTCAGTGAAAATCAGATCCAAATGTCTATTTGAAGTTAGTTAATGGTTCATTAATGATCATTGTGTTATATGTTGATGACCTCCTCATTACATGAAGCTCAAAGGCCGAGATTGCTTCCTTAAAAGGAGCTATGAACCAAGCCTTCTCCATGACATATTTGGGGCTCTTAAGTCAATTTTTGGGGCTTGAGATTGCTCAAACCAAAGCTGGAATCAAGGTGCACCAGTCCAAATATTCCTTGGACTTGCTGAACAAATTCAAAATGAAGGATTGCAAAGCAAGCAAAACTCCTTTTCTTTCAGGCGTGAAGCTGGAAGAAGCTGATTCTTCACCTATGGTAAACAATACACTGTATAGGCAATTGATTGGATGTTTGTTGTATCTGACACATACTAGACCTGATATTTCTTATGCAGTAAGTGTGGCTTCTAGATACATGGATCAGCCTCATGAGATCCATTGGAAAGCAGCCAAAAGGATCCTTAACTTTGTTCAGGGAACAAGGACACGTGGGATCTTCTATAAAGCAAAATCTGATCTTGATTTGATTGGATTTACTGACAGTGATTGGGAAGGTGATAGCACAGATAGAAAGTCCACATCAGGATATGTGTTCATGCTTGTAGAAGGGCCAATCAGCTGGTCAAGCAAGAAACAGAGTGCCATTGCACTCTCATCTACAGAAGCAGAGTACAGAGGAGTTGTTAATGCAACAACTCAATGTTTATGGTTGCAAGGTTTACTTGGAGAGTGTGGCTTCGAACCAGAGTACTCAACTACCATCTACTGTGATAACCAGAGTACCCTTCGAATCTGCAAAGATCCAGTTCAGAAGCAGATAACCAGACACATTGAGATCCATATGCACTACATCAGAGAACTTGTGCATGATGGCACCATTCACCTACTCTTCTATTCATCTTCAGAACAAGTAGCTGATATCTTCACCAAAGCATTTTGTGAGAAGACCTTCAGCAATCTCAAATCACTGCTGGGGATTGATGATCATGCTGTGAAGCAGGAGTGAAGACAATATTTCCAAATTTTGTTTACAGTCCATGTTTAAGGGAGGATTTTCCCAAGTTGGTTTTTCCTCTTTCCTTGTTTAAATGAACATGCAGTATGTAAAGGGTGACTAAGCCTTGTTGCTAGGCCCTATAATTTTCTGATATATTACTCATAAATCAGGCTTAAGGGGGGGTGTTAGAATAATCAACCCATAGTTTACCCACTTAGACATTAATTTAATTATTTTTGTCTTATTAGCCTAGTTCATGTGTCCCACCTTGTGCAAGTTGTCTTTTACCTATCCATAGTGGTCAAACTTGCCTTATTTGACTCATGTAGCGCATGGGAAATCCCAAGGAATCAAATATGCTTTATTCCTGGCCTCCTAGGCTCCCTTCTACTTTTTCTACTTTATTCCCGGCCTCCTAGGCACCCTTCTACTTTTTCTGCTTTATTCCCTGCTTTTTCAGTGTTTTAAGGCAAATGGAAAAGCTAGACTAGGTGAGGTGAACTAGTTTTTTTTCCTCTTCATCCTCCACTCTTTTTTCCTTGAAAAATAATGTATGATCTGCCATTCCACCACTCTTTAGCTTGCCTAAGCCATTTTTCCAATTCGTGAGCTCCATGACAGATTTGGGATCAACTTTTTACACCTATGGGGAATTTGCTTAATTTTAGTAAGCCTGCTTTATGCTAGATTCAAATTTCTCCTCATGCATTTGAATCCCTGACGTATGTTATTTATTCAGCAACCTATTATGTTACAAGGTTGGCTATTGTACACTAAGTTAATACAGTTTAGTGTTCAGCTCCAATTTCAGTCTCGTTTGTGAGTGATTTTGCATGATCAATTGTTAATTGTTGTGAGTAAAATTAATCTATCACTAGGTTCAATTTCCACAAGGATATACTCCAATTGAAAATCAATTATATTCCAAAAGGTCTAACTACATATACTATGTTTTATCTTTTTCCCTATTTTTTCCTCCTGATTACAACCGAATCCTTACTCTTTCCACGAAAACAAGCATGAAGACTTAAGGTATCAATCAATATTATTTATTTCATTTTATGTTTGATTTTAATTATAATTATGGACTTTACCTTTTATCTGTGCTGATCTATTAATGGTTTGAAAGAAGGCTTCAGAATTTATAGGTGTCTCCAACAGAGCGACTTGCTATATTCAGAAATAAGTACTA
The DNA here is from genome assembly GCA_001517045.1 of Pseudotsuga menziesii. Taxonomy (NCBI): domain Eukaryota; kingdom Viridiplantae; phylum Streptophyta; class Pinopsida; order Pinales; family Pinaceae; genus Pseudotsuga; species Pseudotsuga menziesii. Next base: position 44,820 of record LPNX011226905.1, read on the forward strand.
CTTGGCGTCAGTTTCCTATTCAAGGATCTGGTCCAAGCTGCTGAAGAAGGAATCTCAGACACTCTTCCACGAATTAATCTAAAACTCTCTGGGTATCTTCCTCATTAGCTAGGACACATTGGGTTGTAACAAATCAAATTAAAAGTTCATTCATCCATGAGTTGATCCTATGAGATGTATTGATTGCTGTAAAAGTTTGGATTTAATTCAGAAGCCTGAAGATCGTATATCTTCATGGCTACCCGATATTGATGTAACTGAATGGTTTTAATTCTTGTATAAGTATGCACATGCATGGAGAGCTAAGGTTTGGGAATTTTTATGAGATTATAGTAGAGGGACTGTAATTGTATCTTAATAAAATTAATAGAGTAAAAATTCTCAGCACTTCTATGTTGTAGATTTTGTGAGCATTTGATGACATCTCTGTTCGAAGGCCAGGGCCCTCCTTTTTACAGAATTGCTGGTACGATTAGATTTTTTTAGTTTAGTCGTTAATGTTCAGTGTGGAATTTTAGTTTGAAATATTTAAAGTTAGCTGCAACTGATTTCATTAAGTAATTGCATTATGAGGTTTCCTTTTGGCTTGATGTAGTAGTGTGGTGTGATAGTCGACTATGTAATTAACTCTTTCTTTTATGCATAAGTGTGATAATAGCTGTTACGTACTCACTAAGCTCTTGTGTTGTGTGTTATTTATATTTCTTAGAGTTTTCCCAGATTAGATAGGTCATTTGCTTTGATGAATTTGCTTCTTTGATTAATGATTAGTGATCATTCTGATTTGGTAACATAGACTTCCATTTTCTGCAAGAGTAATCCTAGGTTGATTATCCTCATATTATAAATATTAATATTTATATAATAGGAAACATAAGTTCTTTTCAATTCCTAGATTGGTAATTTGATTTGATTCTTTACAGAGAATTGAGTTGGCTGAGCAGTGATTAGAATTGAGTGTTTTTCATTTTATTTATCAACTACTAAAAATGTTTATGCATAGATTTTGATCATTTTCTTTGAAATAAACAGACTTCCCTGGGTTGACAATTAATATTGAACACTCTGCTTGTTAACAAATTAATGAGTATATAGAGTGCCCAACATTTTAGCTTCGTTGTTGGGGAAGGTAATTGATAGACATAGTTAGTAGTTGAATTGATTCATTTTCTATAGCAATTATGTTTCTCAGTGTAAGAGCGATAAGACGCAGTGATGAGCTACACATTCTTCAATAGACCTAAAAGCTTGCATGATTTAAAAGCTTGCATGATTCATAGGTTTGCATGAAAATGAGAAGAACTCAATGGGACATTCCCAGAACCCCCACAAACACTAACTTGGCAGGTGGAAGAGGTCGTGGTTGTAGCCCAGGATTAGGGAGAAAGACATTTATTGATGAATTAATTGCCAGGGTTGATTCTTCTACTGAATCCCTATATCAAGGACCATCATCCGTGAGAAGAAGCCCTTCTTCTCCTAGGATGGAGGCATCATTTTCAATTGTGGAGAGATCAATAGGAGTTGCGACACCATCTAGTGTTCCAGTGGAAGGAACACCGGGAGATAGGGGTAGTTCTGTGGGAGTGGGTGGACCAGAGGAGGTATATCGAATCAATGGTGAGGAAGTTACAAAAGAAGAGTGGTTGCAGTTTTGACAAAATTTTGAAGACCATAAGGATAAAGAAAATCAAGAGGAAGAGGTAATCATGAATAATGAGCATCACCATGATGATCATGAAGAAGAAGTAGGGGATAATCATAAAGATAATGGTGACCTCCAACATGAGGAGACAATTTCCACATTTTAGTTCCCTATTTTCCAAACAACTGGACAGGGCCTTGTGAAAAATATTTCACCTTCAGTGTTACCTCACTTTCATGGGAAGTCCACAGAGGATACAGATGAATTCCTCTTTGAGTTCGACATTCTTTGTCGAAGCTATGACTACACCTCGACTGAGCATAAATTGACGTTGTTTACTGCCACCTTAAAAGATAATTCCTTGTGATGGTTTATGAGTTTGGGTGGAAAAACCATTGCAACACGGGATCAGATGAAACATGTATTTCTTGCGAAATACCAATAATATTGCAGAACGAAGGATAAGAGAGAATAATTTTTTAATATGGTGCAAAAAGACGATGAAAGTTTGGAGGATTTTGTGGAAAGGATTCTATATAATGTGCAGAGATCAGGCCATACCACTATTGGAAGGGATGTTCTAAAGATAAAATTATTGCATGGAATAAGATAAGTCTATCTGGACATGCTTAATCTATTAGGGAAGGGAGATATCTCCAAAGAAAATTTTGATCACATTGTGGACTTATGTTGACGATACTCTAGAGGGTATTCTAGGACCAATACGGGGGACTGAGATGTCTTCTCATGAACACAAAATTCATCCAGTGGAGGAGCTACTCGAGGAGAGATAGGTAACCTTCTCGAGAATTTTAAGACTGACATGATGAGTTCCATTTCTTTGCAGCTGTATGTCATGAGGGAAAAGAAGAAACAAGTGGTCGAAGATCTGGTGCTTGGGGTATTTTTCCCTTAGTGCAAGAAAAAGCACCCATTAAGAGAATGTTCGCTTGATAAGGCAGAGGTATCTAGTATTTGTGAACTCAAACATGACATTAATAATTTTCCTTCATTGCCGAAGGAAAAAGCATTCTTTCAGGAATCCACCATAAACAAAGAGCAGACATGTTTCATTTCACAGAAGAAGTCGTGGAAACCTTAGATTCCAAGTAGAATTCTGATCCTACACCTTTCGATTCCTGGAATAATGTTAATAATCAATTTCCTCCGTAATATTCATATCCTAACACACAGTAGCACCAACTCTCGCAACCTGCAGTACAATATTCGAACCCTTGGACTTCAAGGGAACCAAATCCAAACCAACAAGCCTCTTGGTCTCCGAGATGGATAAATCCTTACCCTGGAAACCAATTTCCCCATTATCATCCATCCTATCCATAGTATCAGCAGCCACAGATGCAACTCCCAAATAATGCTACACCAATGGGTGCAACACTCCTCCCTCAACTGCCTGCTCAACCTAACCCCAATCCTAACTATAAGGCGATGCAACAATTTGAAACCTCTAGCATGCCATCTTATTCCATTTCCCCTCTCTCTTGCAATAATTTACACTTACGATCAGAGAGGGTAGTGGAACCAATCATCATTTAGGATGTCCCATCCTCTATGACCAACGAAGAAATGAATCCACGATTTGAAAATTCATTCAATTTGAAATCCCCACTATTGAGGATGTTGAAACACCAATTGAGATACATCATGAAACATCGGCTGAGACACTTGTAGAGAGACGTAATAAGATTCAACCTACACAGTCTTGAGATAACCACCGTATCCTGAATGATTAACCTTGCAAAAGGTCATTGAACAACCTAGTTTCAACCTTCTAGGAGAGTTGGAAAATCTTTACGTAAGAATTCCACTATTACAAGCCATACATGATGTGCCTATCTATGCCAAAACTATTAGAGACGTGGTTGTGAAAAAACTAGGAAGGAATCTTAAGGATCCACCTACAGTGCATGTAGTGGGGAATTTATTTGAATTGACGATGGGGAAATCCCCACTGGCTAAATACAATGACCTAGATAACCCCACTGTTACAGTATATATTGGACAGATCCAAATCCCTAATGTTTTGGTCGATTTAGACGCTTCAATAAACGTTATGACCATAGACTATGTAAAGAAACTGGGACTCGTTGATCTCAGGCCTACTCCAACCATACTAGAAATGGCTGACAGGTCCACTATCAAACCAGAAGGAATCTTGGATGACCTAGTGGTCTCCATTGACTCATGGGAGTACCTGTAGACTTTGTTTTTTTACAACCTAATTCATAGTTGTGGGGACACCAATTGATCTTAGAAAGACCATGGTTGGATACAACAGATGCATACATTAGCTGTAGATTAGGGTCCATGTCAATTTTTTATGGAATTACCATAAAAAACCTGACTTTATATCCTCCAGCCAAAGCGAGTTTAGACGCTGAAATTCCATTATGGATGAATTTAGAGGAAGGAAGATATTCAACCATTATTAACAGATGGAAGAGCCTTAACTTTTAAAATAGAAGTTGAAGATGACACCATCTATAATTTCATTAGTGAGCCTACATCTGTCATTAAACGAGCATATCAAATCCTGAAGAGAACATTAAAAGAACGAGAACAGGAAGAACTTATAGAAGAAACCTTAGTTAGTAACACTGAAATAATCCTAGCAATTAATAACTCGAAGAGTGTTCCAGTAGAAATCAAACCAAGGAAAACATTGAACATCAATCCTAATCTCAAAACCGATGAACTGGAATTCCTCGTTACGATGCTGAAAAAACATAAGGGGGATTTTGCGTGGGAATATACAGACATGAGGGGTATCCCCTCATAACTGTGTGCTTGCCATATTTATATTAAGAATGATTTAAAATCCGTACACCAACTTCAATGCAAAATGAACCCGAATTTGAGAGATATCGTGAAGGAGGAAATCCAAAAACTTTTAGAGGCATGTTCTATCTACCCTATTTTAGTAGCGAGTGGGTTTCCCCACTAGTGATCATACCTAAGAAAAATGGGAACTGCACATGTGAACTCTTAGATTGCATCTAAAATGGGAACTACACATGTGAATGTTGACTTGTATATATTTTTTAACCAATTATACAATTTTAAAAACTATTAAAGCTATAAGAAAACAAAAAAATAGAAATTGCTTGCAATTTACTTGAAAATCCAAGCCAATGTTGTTGAAGATTGAAGTAGGGTGTTCCAAATCCTTGTCTCCACACTTATTTTCTCCATAGTGAACGTGCGACACGATTTATGCAAAATAGGCCCGTCGTTGTGTTTTAAAAACTGTATTAAAATGAACATGCGCACGTCAATAACGCATGTGCAATTTTAATCGGTGCACATTGTTGATGTGTGCATGCTCTTAAGTGACATGACATCCCTATTGGAGGTTTAGAAGTGCCCAAACCAACATGTGTGCACTCATATTAGTGTGAGCGCGTTCCTGAGAGTGCAATTTTTTTTACCCCATCGCCACTTTCAAGGCCACCAACTTCGTGCACTCTCTCATATATATGTGTTGTTGATAGATTTGAGCATTATGTAGGAGGTCTTAGGTCAATTAACACTAATAATTTTCCAATCATCTAAAAAAATGTGAAAATTACAAAGGTTTTCCTTATAATGTTTTTTTCATATATATATATATTACTAGTTCTATATTATTAAGTGCTTGAATCAAATTATACACCAACTAGTTCGAATTATAAGTGAACTAGTTTACACCAATGAGATTACTAAAGATACCAATCCATGTGATTAGTAAATTACATTTTAAAGATGTGAAGGATATTAAATTAGGCTAGTGATAAATAAGTTTGTCTTTATTTTGAAATTTTTGAAAATGTGAAATTTGAAAGCTATTAGATTAGATTTGATTAGTGATAAATAAAATTTATGTTTTTGAAGCTTTAAAAACTTTTATATTTTATAATTATGAAAAGTTATATCATTTCTCCTAAATAAAAAGAAAGGAGATTATCTATGTGTATTCGATATCTTTAGATAGATATATAAAGGAGATTCAATGATTATATGCATTAATAGACCACCAATTATTGCTAGATGAGTGATTTGCACCAACATCAATTATACAAGGTTTATGGGTTAATGAACATAATTTTGTGAAGATCCATATCGATCGAGATAATTGTATCTTTGGATGATTATAGGATATGGATCTTTTAATAACTATAAATAATGAAAATGTTTTTTGATATCGTTTGGTCATTTCTTGTTTTGAAAATTAGAAAAATATTTTTATTTTATAATTTTTTAAATTTTAATGACTTTTAATAAGTTTATAAATTTTTTTAAATATAAATTTTTATATTTTAAAATTTAAGTAAACGTATACCTTTCCTTTTGGTTTCTATGTTTCTGTCATATTTACTATTCTCGATATATCGATAGAGAGGTTTTATAGCTTGGATGTAACAATTTGTAAGTTTAAAAAATGCTTATTTTAGTTACATATATGGTGAAGAAATTATAATTAGAAGTGTAGGTTTTTCAACTTTATTTGATTATGAAAAATTGGATAATGGACAATATTTTTGCTAGTTTCACAATTATGTTAAACATGTAACAATAATTTTATTAGTTTTGCAACTATGTTAAACATCGGTCACCAAAAAAAAATACAAACTTTGCACACATGCATAAAGAAAGTGTTAACTATAACTTAGAAGAGTCATCTATTATTTAGACGAGTATGATCTAATCGAGTGTATTTAAGAGTTAATGTTACTAACATAAAACATTAAAAAATGATAGTACGAAGAAGATTGGGACTAGATTTTTTTTTCCATAGAAAAAAATTGAAAATTTTATTTACATTGTTCAGATGAATCAAAACTTGTCCATTTTCATAAAATTTATCCAAGAAGTCCCAAAATAGAACTTTTTACAAAAGATCATAGTATTTGAAAAAAAAACAGATCAATATAGATTCAAAACGATATATAATCTTCACTCCACCACGGCTCCATATCACTATGGAAAAGTATATGTTCAAATATCACGTAGGATAATATGTTCAAAAATCATATCGACCATATAAAAATCATCATATAAACAAAATCATCAACAGATCTTAATCACATAAGTCATCATCAAAGCTCCAAACTAACTTGTTCTTCAAACAGGCCTACTCAAAATAGCTGATATGTTTCAAAATTTTCAGATGCTCGAAACTCTTTGATGTACCAATACCCTTCCAGAACAATCGCTCCAGCTTTTTCTAAGATGTCTGCATGAGAATTTCTTTCACGGTAGATGTTCATGAGGTCCACAAGCTCAAACATATCTGAAAGTCTGTTTACATCATGAAGAACCCGAGAAAGCTCTAAATTCAACAATCTGAATTTACCACTAGCCTAATTAATGACTAACTGTGAGTCACCGAAAATATGTTTTTTTACAATACAATTCTCCCTAGCCAAGGTAAGTAAAAGCTTTAATGCACAGAGTTCAGCAGAGCTATTAGTACTAGTCCCTAATCCATCTTTAAAATAGAAATAATGCTCATCAGAAATATAAAGCATACCTCTAGCTCCACAGATTTTTGGTTCACCAGCTACAGAACCATCAAAATACCCCCAAGGATAAGTTTTATCAATATTTTCTACAACAACAGATCTGATATTCACAAAAGAATTATCCTAAGGGATAGATCTCAACAAACCCAGGCTATAAGAGGAAACCTGAGAATGTATCGGGGTGGTATCTTCAAAGTAGCTCTTATTTCTGGCTTTCCAAATAAACCACATAACTATAATAGGTAGAGATTTAATATGTTGAACCTCCATATTAAGGCACCAAGTCTTCATGCAATCTATCACAAAATCCCCACTCCATAGATTCGTAATTCTTAACTTATCCTCAATATTTAACCAAACACTTTGTGTGAAGGGACAATCCACACCAAGATGAAAATTAGACTCGGCATCCAATTTGCATAGATATCATCTTCCAGGACCTTCCCTTCCTTTCCTAACAATGGCATCCCAGGTGAGTGCCTTATCAGAAAATAAAAACCAACAGAAAATTTTGGCCTTAAGTGGGAACTTAAGCTTCCATAGCACTTTCCACCACCAAGAGTATTCCATCTCATTCCTATCCAGCATTAATTGCACACACATTGCACATAGCCATCTTTTGGTGAGTAATTACCTGATTTGGACAAATTCCAAACCAACTCATCAGCCTCATTAGATAATCTCACATGAATAGCTTTGCGAATAGCTAAATATCCATTCCAGCATGTTACATCATGAAGATCTACTAAACCAAGGTAATCAGCAGAAATCCATCCCTGTTCCATAAAAAATGTCATACCAGGACCTCCAATGTCTTTTAGAAAAAAGATTCCAACAACATGTAATTTATCAATCAATAAATAGGGTAAGAGGTGTCTCCATTTGCATCCCACCCATGGGTCCAAACCAAGGCGAACATCAGCACCATTCCCAACCTTCCAAACAAGATAATTACCGATAATGTCAAATGACCATAATACAGCTTTCTAGCATATGGACATGCTCTTTTTCTGTTTAACAGAATATCTAATCCAATCTAGTAAAGACATTGGATGCACATATTTCTGCACAACAATCTGAACCCATAGACCCATACCATGAATAATGTTCCACACACTCTTGGATGTAATAAATTTAGCAAAAACAACTGGTATTTTCAACCCCCACCCACCCAAAAACTTTGGGCATGCCAAAGTCTTCCAAGAGGTCCATGGTAAACTAGAAGAATCCTTGTTTCCAGACCATAAAAATTTGAAACACAACTTCCTAATCTTCTCTATAATACCCACCGGTATCCAGAAATGCATCCAATAGACCGGGATTGCATGAAGTACAACTTTGACCAAAGTTAGCTTACCTCCCTTAGATAACCATCAAAATCTCCAGTTATTTATCCATTTTTCCACTTTAGCAATCAACCAGTCCCAATCCTTAAAAAGGTATCTGCAAGGTTTGAGATGAAAGCCAAGATACTTCATGCCATTCTCAAGTTTAACAACAGAAAATGAAAAAAATATTTTGTAAATTAATAAGCTCAGACTCATCCAGACCAGAATAATACAGGGCAGATTTATACTCATTGAACTGCATTCCAGATGCCTTGCAAAAAAACAGTAAAACCTCATACAACGATGATAAATATTGTTCAGTTCCATCAGTAACCATGACAATATCATCCACAAAAAGAACATGTGATAAGGATATATCATTACCAAAATATATACCATGATAACCCCCACATTCTTTGGCAATAAGAAGTGCCCTACCCAATCCTTCAACAAAGAAAAAAGAAAGGGGATAGAGGGCATCCTTTTTTAAGCCCCCTACCATATTTAAAGAAGGATGATGTTTCACCATTAATAAGTAAGAAAAATGAAATAGAAGAAAGGATTCTCATAAACCAAGATATAAAAGACCCCTCAAACCCCATTTTAGACAGAATGACCCGTGGGTATGTCCAAATAACACGATCTTAGAATTTTGACAAGTCTATTTTTAAAACCACCGACTTTAAACATTTACTATGGATGGTATGCATACCTTCCTGAATAACCCCCACAACATCATGAATTTGTCTCCTAGGAAGGAAACCAAACTATTCACCAAAAAATTATCGACCCAAAACCTTTCTGATACGAGTAGATATGATCTTACCAATAATATTATAGATGTAATTACACAGATAAATTGGCCTAAAGTATTCAAAGGACTTAGGATGATCAGACTTAGGAATCATGTCAATAAAAGTAGTATTAAAGACAACAGATATTTCACCACTTTTTCGATAATATTCAACAACCAAAAGTAGGTCCACACCCAAGACATCAAACAAAGTCCTATCAACCTCAACAGGTATCCCATCTGGACCCGGGTTCTTATCATTCTTACTCAGGGAAAGAATAGACTGAATTTCTTGCAGGGTAACAGGTTCCATAAGATCTTCATTTTCATGCGCTTTAATAGATGTGGGAAAATTCCCAGCACTCTTCACAATTTCAGGAAGATGGAGGTTCTTGTCTTCCTGGAACAATGACTCAAAATGGTGCACCCCCGCCCTAGCAATAGAATCAAATCATTCAACCAGATTGCCATCATCATCTGCAATCTTCCAAATAGAATTAATATTTTTCCTGTAACTGAAATACTTATGAAAAAAATGTGTATTATCATCCCCACATAAAAGCCATAAAGCCCTACTTTTTTGTCTAGCCTCATGTTCACGTTCACATAATAATATTCTCTTCCATGTTTCTAGCTCAACCAAGGAGGACTTGTCCTCTTCATATGAGAACCCAAAACCCATCTTATTAAGAGACTCGACCAATAATAATCCGATATCCACTAAGTCCGTAATTTCCTAATCTTTTTTCTTAACCGACCATGATATAGACACATCTTTGATAATCTTAAGGTTAGAAACAAAGTGTGTAGCGGGTGATATCTCTTAATTGTCAGCATAAAATTTCCAAGAAGCTTTTAATAATGAGACAAAATCTATGATTTACCAACCAGTTAGCATTAAAATTGAAGGGACTATGTGGTCTAATATCATTATTCAATACTTGTAAAAAAACTGGCTAATGATTTGAATCCCCACCACATCCAACCCATTGCCTAAAATGAAGGTCACAATCTAGAAGATCAGCTGATATAAGTAACTGGTCCAATCTCTTACAGCTGTTCTCACACCCAACTCTTCGATTAGACCATGTGGGAAGTAAGATAGATGGAGCTATATCCACTCGACCAAACCCATCCAACTGTCTAATGAAAAAATGAGATAAATTATCCACTCTAGCTCTATCACCCCAAATTTCAGAAAAAACCCACAGAAAAATTCAAATCCCCACCAAGGATCAGTTTAGAACTCTTTAAGCAATCCACTTTAAACAGATTATTCCAGAAAATTTCCCTATCCACATAAGATCCATACATATTAACAAAACACAATTCCATTTTTAGCTCAATAGAATAAAGTGAACCACACAATCCATAGCCCATAGCCCAAGCATTAAGCAGATGAAATTGGCGAGTCCTTCAACCCAATAGCAAACCCCTAGATTTATATTTAGCATCCACTTATACAAACTTCCAATATTTAAGCATAGATTTCAAATCACCCACTAAAATAGCCCCATTAGTCATCTTTTCTTGCAATAATAAAACATCTAAAAACTACTCACCAATCAGCCTACGCACTGTTAGTTTTTTGGGAGTACTAGCCAACCCCCTATATTTAAGGGTCATTACAATCATAAGGGAACACTGGAAGGGGTAACACTGCTCTAAGTGCCCCAGAATCAACCATAACATTGGTATTCATAGACGAAATAAAATCATCAGGTTCCAGACAAGAAGGATAATTCCCATAAGGGACTCGTTCTGTATCATGCATAAAATTATCCTCAATAACCTTTGAACAAGACTGAAGAAAATAATCCTTACAAGGAACATGTTTATGTCTAAAAGGAAATGCAAACCCTAAATCCCTCAAAGCAAAATTACTGAGAAAACTGACAATAAGATATATTATCCACCATAGATTCCTCCAAATTCTTAATCAAAACATGAGGACCTTCCAAATCTATTAATGATGTAATACATAGAGGTTTAAGAGAATCCATATTAGCAGACTAAGAACCAAAATCTACCTCAAGATCAATTGGATTAAGAGAAGGAATAATACCCTCCAGCCCATCTCCCTTAACAGAAACTGAATTGACCCCATAATGCGTCCCAACATTCTTGACATGCCAGACAGACTTTGTCTTAGGGACAGAAATAGGTTTATTCCTTTTACTAAAAGAAAAAGAAGAATCGGGAATCAGATGCCCATAGACATGACATCTGTTACATCGAAAGGGAACGCTAAGGTAGTCCAAACGCTGGCTAAACTCAGCATCCCCCCTTTTGATCGGAATATCAGCAGCAAGCCCATTACACAGGTCAGGTAGAACCAAAACCTTACCCAAACAACACACACCTGACTCGAGGAAAGATAAATCCGTCTCCAAATGAGACCCCAACGTATTCCCAACCAGCTTAAAGAAATCCATAGACCAATATTCAAACGGGAGATTTGGTAACTTTACCCAAATAGGCATTAGGTCATACCTTTCTATTATCGGATCGAAAAGGGGCGTCCATCATTTTAGTAACGGGCCAACATTGTCCCATCTCCATACACCAGTAAGGAACGTATCCGCATCTGTAACCAGGAATATTTCACCTTCTGCGGACAAAAATTGTTCCTCTAGTCTGAATGGTTCAGATCCAAAACAAATGAGTGAACGACAAAAAATGAAGACCTTCCCTGGATGTCATAGACACCTGGAATGTTGCTTCGATAGTGAACCTGTGTACCTGCAAACAGATCAAACACACAAACACATCAACGCTACCAAAAAATCATCTACTTATCCATGTTAGTGACTAAGGAATCTAACAATATGTACATGCGAAATCAAAACAACAGTAATGTGGGACGGAAATCAGCTTTGCATTAAGATGTATAGAGAAGTTTACAACTATTCAAGCCTTAGTGTCGACATGCATCTCCATGAGACAAACACTTCACCCCCATAAGATCCAACTTTGCTCTCTATGCTCTCAAATGGCTTGGGCCAAGTGGTCAATCCAACAGCATAACAATAACTCTATAGTTCTCCCCCTCAACCATGGACATGAGCTTGTATTTGTAAGGCTCAATGGATAAGAATGGTTGAGAGATTTGTGGATGACGTGGCCTCTAAGATCCTATGATGGGGAATCTCGAGCTCAACTGACCCACAATGATAGGGATAAAGGAGGACATGAGGCTCCTGATCTAGAAGCCTCGAGAAGCTTCTATTTTTCCCATTTTACCCAGGGTACCACTTTTCTCCTCTTATGACAGAGCGGTGTAGATGAGAAACACTTATGGACCAAAGGCCATACGCGGTGGCACCGCTTATGGCAAATATGATGAAGGTGGGGCGAGCAAGGTACCGAACATGGTTCATAGGGAAAGCGTGGTGCTGAGTATTTTCATGTAGAATTGACAAACAACATGGGTTTCCACTCCAAGTGCTGGGATTAAAGGAAAATATGTAAGTCAAAGGTCTTATCACATGGTGGTGACAGGATTTGGGTGTAACAGGATGCCCCCCAATGCATGAGTCTTAGAGGGATACGATAAATGAGAGCTTTGAGAGAACAAGTTGTCACTTCGAGGTGAAAATGTCAGCTTGATCGGAGCATGTCGTCAAGTAGGCATCTGTAGTACATCAATATTTGACTCATAGACACAATTAACCAACTCATGGCTACATACCAATACAAGGAAGATCCATGGGAGGAATAAACAAGCATGGCTACAAGAATACAGCATAGATCCATGTGATAGAGGACTCAAACTTGGACATAGCTACCAGACATACAACGTAGATCTATGTCATACAGATGCAAATTTGAGCATAGCCATGACCATACAAATGTGGATCCATGCTAGATATACAAAACTCTATCGCAACCTGGGGAAAAGCAATGAGCACTTTAAACGTCAAATACCCAGGGTCTTCGTCTTGTCTTCTTCAAAGTACGATTCTATCCATGTGATTACAATGATCTGAAGTCGAACATGGTAGAAACCACTTGATTACCAGCCAATGATGTGAGCCATCAACAAGTGCAAGGGAGATCACCATTGATGTCAATGATTCCCAAGGTACCCTAGTACAATCTACTGAGTGTGAATAGATGTCCTGATGTCGAACACCCAATAGATTCTATCGATCAAAGTTCAATGATGTGAACCTATGTCGAGAGCGAGAGAATCTGTCATTAAGGCATATAGAACTCAATGTACTAAGTTTTTGTTTCTAAGACTATTTCCTGGATGATGAGCTGATGTCGACGAGGATAGTCTTGTCGAAGGAGGGCCATGATGAGTCCCACATCGACGACACAAAACTCAGAACATAGTTCTGGAATGATGTGAATGTAGTAACCATAGGACTGACTCAAAAGTACTGACACGGAAACTATTTTTACTACAAAGGAAAACCTCTTCAACTTCCCTTTGAACATCGAGCAGCACGACCAAATACTTGGCAACATGACTAAACGGGACAAACACACAGTGCAACAGTGGACAATGCATTCTTTTTAAAGACTCAAAGGAGTGGCATGACTCATGAAAGTGGATCATCATGGAGATCAGCTGAATACCCAATTGACTGAAATGATATGCAGACAAGTGCCATGTTCAAAGGTAACGACAAACTACTGCCATTTATTTGCAAAATGATTCCCTTCCCATTTCCCCCATCATGATCGATGAGTTCCTCTTTTCAGTTTTATGAGTTCAAAGAGGGTAACAAACACTCGGTATAGCTCATATGAAGACAAGTCCAAACTCATATGTTTTATGAACCTCAGAGAGGAGGGGTTCGTTCCCAAAAATGGGTCTCTCAATGTTTTATTTAACGAGTCGAACGAAAGAAAAATCGGTATCGTTCATGTTTAGAGAGTCTGAATGACCAGTGAAGAAGACTCCAAGGGGTCCTTTTTCATATGATTTAGTCCCTAAGGCCCGAAAAAGTATAAAATCATACCTTAGAGAAATATTCCAGTCATGATTGGATGGATCATTCCTTTTTCGTAAATAGTCCATCCAAACCGAAAAATAGATAACCTACCGTTGGAGAGACGACTCTTCAAATGCTTTAACGTGCGTGAAGAAGACAAGATCGCTCGACGATCTTTTCATATTTAAGGAGCCCAAAAAGAGTTTAAAGAAGACTCCATTAGACTTTTTCATGTTTGAATGCAGAGCACGAAAAAGTAATAAACTAAGCTCAAACCACTTTTCATGTTTTTAACGAGCTCGAAGATCAGTTGAAAGAATGCTCGAAGATTGGTTTCATTTTTACGCAAGCTCGAAACCAATGGGTAAACTATGCTTGAAAAATATCATTAACATGATATACAGAGGTTGGAATCTTTCTCCCAGCATTATTGCTAGTGAATCTTACCCCTAGAATGGTTGCTAGGGGTTCGACATGCCCCCCAAGCTTCATTTCGTCTGATGATTCTTCTTACACACCCAACCTAAAAACATGGTTACTAATGTGAAAATGTTCACTAGGGGGGTAGGAAGAATGAGAATCAGGTAGGTGAAAAGAAGGTTTGAGTTCTAACACTAAAGGGAAAACTAGAATCAAGGGAAGGGGATCTGTTTCATTTTTACACAAGCTTAAATTTACAGAAGGTAACTATGCTTGGAACATGTTTTCATTTTTATGCAAGCTTGAAACCAAAAGGTAAACTATGCTTAAGGAGATCCATTTCATTTTTTAATGATCTTGACATAGAATGGGAACTTTTCTCATAGGCATCTGTTTCATTTTTTAACGAGCTTGACACAGAATGGGAACTATGCTCACAACATGGTTTCATTTTTATGTAAGATTGAAACCAAAAGGTAAACTATGCTTAAGGAGTGGTTTTATTTTTAATGATCTTGAAACCAAAAGTAAAATATGCTCTCACTTGCTCCTACCCAACAGTATATCCATAGGTTGGTAGGTTTCCCCCATTACATAAAAGCTAGCGGCTTAGCTCCATTATGATGTCTATAGACTAGAGCCATGCCCCCCATTTTACCTATGATGGGAAAAATATAACTAGGAGAAGGGGAAGGAACCACAAGAACATGCGGCACATTGAGGGAAGTCTGATTACTAGGAGTAATGCAATGGTCAGGTGTAACAAAGGAAGTTGATCAATGGTCACAATCTTCCCATCATGGGGAAAATGTAGTGGAGTTGCTAGATTTGTAACCAGGAATATTTCACCTTCTGCAGACAAAAGTTGTTCCTCTGGTCTGAATGGTTCAAATCTAGAACAAATGAGTGAACGACAAAGGATAAGGACCTTCCCTGGATGTCGTAGACACCTGGAATGCTACTTCGATAGTGAACCCGTGTACCTGCAAACAGATCAAACACAAAAACACATCAAATCTACTAGAAAATCATCTACTTATCCATGTTAATGACTAAGGAATCTAACAACATGTACATGCGAAATAAAAACAACAGTAATGTGGGATGGAAATCAGCTTTGCATTAAGATGTATGGAGAATTTTGCAACCAATCAAGCCTTAGTGTTGACATCCATATCCATGAGACAAACACTTCATCCCCATAAGCTCCAACTTTTCTCTCTATGCTCTCGAGTGGCTTGGGCCAAGTGGTCAATCCAATAGCATAACAATACCTCTATAGTTCTCCCCCTCAACCATGCACATGAGCATGTATTTATAAGGCTCAATGGATAGGAATGGTTGAGAGATTTTTGGATGAGGTGGCCTCTAAGATCCTATGATGGGGGAGCTCAACTAACCCACAATGATAGGGATAAGGGAGGACACGAGGCTCATGATATAGAAGCCTCGAGAAACTTCTATTTTTTGCATTTTACCCAGGGTACCACTTTTCTCCTCTTATGACAGAGCAGTTTAGATGAGAAACTCTTATGGACCAAAGGCCATAGGCAATGGCACCACTTATGGCAAACAAGATGAAGGCAGTGCGAGCAAGCTACAACTCATGGTTCATAGGGAAACCGCGGTGCTGAGTATTTTCATGTAGAATTGACAAATAACATGGGTTTCCACTCCAAGTGCTGGGCTTAAAGGAAAATATGTAAGTTAAAGGTCTTATCACATGGTGGTGACAAGATTTGGGTGTAATAGTATCACCTTCAGAAAGGAATTTGAATGCTATCCAACCCCTTGAAAGAAAAAAAACATCAGGGCACGAACTGACATGGTCCTTCCAGGTAACAATTACCCAATTATTTACACCCTCAAAATTGAATTTACGGCCACCAAAATGGCCCACCAATGTCAAAGCATTCATCAAGAGGATTTCATTTAATCCCAAATCCTCACCAATAGTCATCAGCATAGGATTTTTAGTTTTCCTAATGGCTTGCCTCGGCCTCTTCATATGCACACCTTCAACAGGGTATACCGAATCCCACGGAGGATGACGACCAAAATAAAAATCCCCAACTGGTTCAGAACCAGGTTCCAAACCCAAATTAACATCTACCGCAACAGATCGAGAACCCAGGTCATCACCTAACAGAGAAAAACCCACATCAGAGCCAATATTTTCATCACCCACACAAGTAATCTACGTATCTCCAAGACCAAAAACCGTGTTATCACTCCAGGAAACTCCTCTAGGTTACAGCTTGAGGATGCCTGGTAACTTAAATATTTTTATGGTTTTCTAATTGGATCAAGTCAGGTGACCTATAGGACGTCACACTCTCACTACATGCATGAAACCGAATCAGCGATAAGGCTTCTAACTACCACTATTCAGAGGTTTGATAATATGGTGCAGAGATGGAGAACTTATCATGCTGGCAGATTCATACATAAAATAGATATATATAAATGGCTAATCATAACAAGGAAATTACTTATAATTCAAATCATTAATATGCCAATAGTATGATAGCTATAAGACATCAATTAACCTGAATAAACCTGAATAACACATTCAAGAATAAGCACAGAATAGACAAGAAATGGAAGTTGAACATATTATAGCAAAAGAGCTTATATTAGGTCATGAGAAATATGAGAAGCTTGACAATAGTAATGGTCTACAAGTCCCCGAAGTTGAACCTTTTCTATAACATAAGTCTTAAGCTTTATAGCCTTTACAAAAATATTTAAATCCTGAAAAAATTGGATCTGCTTTACTAAAAATAGATAAAATTAATGTTTTTGCAAAATTAGGTCAGAAACCCTAACTTAACTACTAGTTTAACTGACTCTAACACTTGTTCACTCTTTGAATCTTTTGGTGACTGTAGTGAGTACTGGAGGAAAGTTGTAACTGGTCTTCTGATGGATGAGCCACCGTTGGTTAAAATAGGTATGGTTTTGTGACCCTCTCCTCTTTGATGTATCCCCAAAACTAGAATAGACCTCCTTTGATGGTGCACTTCATAAGCGCTCAACTTTCACACTTCATCCTGCTCTTTCCCAGGTGTGGGTGAAGTAAACTCTTCATTTTTCTGCTATAACCTGCCCTATTAGGTCAAATTTTTCCCTAAAACTTTGGCCAAACTACTAAAAAATGGGGCTCAGAGATGCATTTGGTTATCCAAATCTAGGACACCTGTGTATAAACTCAAAGATATTTTTGTATATTGGTATTTTGTGACCAAAAACCTCTCTTAGTTTCTTGAAATTTGTTTCCATTTTCCATATATTTGTATTTCAAAAACACGTGTAAAACAACGAAATTCTGAGATCCGAAAATTAGGGCTCAGAGATGGATTCTATTCTCCCAATAGGAAATACCTGTAGGAAAACTAAGAGAGTTTATTGTTCTATGACATGTTAGAAAAAAAATACCTCTGATCGTTTTGTAAAATGATTCTCCAGTGCAAAATGAATCACCGTTTTAAAATTATTCCTTTTCACAGTAAAACGCCAATTTCGGTGGCTTAGAACACCCTGAAATTTTGGTCTTAGCTGCCGAAAGTCTACTTTCGGTGGCTTAGAGACCGTTTTGAAACCATGCTTAGCCACATAAACCTATGTTTTGAGTTTTTTGAGCGGGTTCTCCTCCCTGTTCCTTTTAGGTGGTTAATCATGCTAAATTATGACACGCCTCATGCAAATGAATTTGATTTTGATGGGCAGACAACCATTTTCACTTTTCGTCCCTTTTGGTGGTTAAGAGTATTTAGGGTTTTTTTTGCTAGCTACCGAAAGCTAAGATTTCGGTGGCTAATGAACCGCTGCCATGTTCGCCCAAGACACCGAAACTTTCTTTCCAAAAGAACATGCGTAACGAGATTTCAGTAATTTACTTTCTTTCTGGATCTCATTGTTTAGCTGCCAAAAGGCAGGGCTTTCAGTGGCTAATGAACTATTTTAAAGTTCTCCCAAGCCACTGAAAGTTTCCTTTTCCAAAAATGTATCTCATTTACTTTCGTTGGTCAATGTCCTCCTGCAAACACTCACTAAGTTGTTGAAACCAAATCTTTTCAGTGGCTAATGAGCTGTTGGAAAACTCGCCTAAGCCACCGAAAGTACTTTCCTAGAATTTTAATAAGAACGTGATGAGCAAGATTTCAGTGGATAATCATGGTCCTGCGTTAAACTATTAGCTACCGAAAGCTAGGCTTTTTGGTGGCTAATGAGTTATTGAAAATCTCGCCTAAGCCACCGAAAGCTAAAAATTTCAAATTTATCAAATAACAGAACATAAGATACCCCAAATTTGTTAGTCATCCCAATATATTTCATAATATGACTTGAAATCTTCATCCTATCAAAAATAAATTATATGAGTGAACTTATTGAAAATAAATTTATTTTGGGAGATAACATCTGGCTCCTACTCGGGGATGGGAACCTCCCTGTGAGGTCCCAAGAACCCCAGACCAAAATGCCTTTCCTGAAAAAGAATAATTAAAGCTATCTTCTAGTGTTCCATTGGGCATGGCGTCATTTGTCTTTTATCACTAGTCCACTGCAACCTGCCTCTAGCCCGCTTTTCTTATTCATGAAAACAACTGGAGATGACCTAGCTACTCATATTAAGAGATTATTTTCCTATCTATTCCTACTCCTAATTATAGTCAGTAGAGGCTTCTTATCACGTGACATCATGCTTCCCATGAAGCCATGTCAAAAACTGATATGTTGAACTTATCCTTGATCTTGACCTGAAAAATAAATGAAACCATAGCATGCAACAATGTAGTTTCAAAGGGTGACAGAACCAACTATCATCTGACAAAAATATTTTGATATCTATGTTGCTCATAAGTTCTAGATAGTCAGCAACAGGGTCATAAAATCCAACAAGAAATACCTTTTTATGCTGCTGGTCTTTTCCTTCACTGATGTCAATGTTGAATGTGGACTGCTCAACCTTTGTCGGATCAAAATGCAAGCTCAACAGTTGATTTGAACCTTCTTGTTCTCTTATGATCAGATCTTGATCATCAATCATTAAAATTTTCTTTTGAGAATAGTGCTCACAATAGGATGATAAAACAAGGTTTTCAGCATATGAATAAAGATCAGTTGAAAACATATAATTGCCTATACAATCACCAGTTATCATAGGCTCATTTTGGTTTGCAAACTGATCATAAAATCCAGATTCATACCTGTCTTGGGAGTACTTTGCAAACACTAAAGAATCTAATTATAAATCTCAAAAAGAGCTCACATGCTTGCTGCTGTTCCAAATCTGCTTCAGACTCATAATCTTCCTGTTCAGAATCTGAATCATACTAATATTTATCTGGCTCAAGTAGATGAGGGTTTTCAAAATCAAGCTGCTCTGGGATTCTCCTTGAAGCACAAATGTTTTCCTCCACCTCTAAAGAATCTTCAAACATAATGATTAATGATGAAGATTTCCTTTCTAGCAGAAGAAGGGCAAGTTTTGAATGTAGTCCCATCACATAATATATCATGGTAGCTATCTCTGTGGGTCGGATCTAGCAAAGGCATATCATGATAAGTGTTGTAGAATCTTCGATTGAAGATAGGCAAAGTTCTGTCTTCCTCTCTCTTCAAAGGATAGAAATCAGCGAGATACAAAACAAGAGATTTGTTCTCACCCCAATGCTTCAAAAAGGCATCAGTGAATTCTATCCAAGAGCCAATGGAGTCGTCTCTTAAACTCTTGAACCATATAGCAGCATCTCTAATCAATGATTTAGATAAAAATCTCATGATTACATCCTCATGAACAATCTGAAAACAGTCAATAAAATCTTCGAAAGATTCCAAGTGCCTTTCAACTGAAGCTTGATTCTCTCCAGAAAACCAAGGGAGATATTCATAATAGTCAAGAGGATAAGGATGAAGATGAGAGGGCAGTTTTAATGGCTTAAACATCTTCATCCTAATTTTGATTTGAAATGTTGTGGGTTGATCATGAGGGATAACAATCTACTGACAAGGTTCAAAGGTTATGGCAATGAGTGTTGAGATCTGCATAGGTTTTGAATCAATTTTGGTTTCTTCAAGGTTACATGGCTGATCATATTTAGAAGGAATTTGGATACATAGGTCATTTTTATAAATGAGCTATGGCACAAAGACTAATTCACCTTCTACAATACAAGTAGGCTGCAAATATTCTTCTACAGATGGATTTATTAAAGATGGCTGATAATCTTCAGAATATATAAAACATAGGATAATTATTTTAACATGTGAAGGGAAAAGTATAAAGGAGCTGATAAAAAATAACAGCAGTTCATAAAGTAAATTGATGAACTGCTACCTGGATTTTGAATTCAGCCTCTTCATCTTTTATCAATTGGGTCCTCTCCAGTGGAGATTTATTAAATTCGGATGGATCGGGGAAATAGAAGTCTTTGTAAATATGCCCTAGCAGCAGGGCTAGGTTTTCTTCTCCCTCTACCAACAAATCTGCTCTAGATGTCCTTACTGCTCTAGAAGTTTGCCTTTGTAGAGATCTTCCTTTTTTGATGATCTTCTCTAGGTCTGCAATAGGTGTTACCGGTGGCCTCTCTTGATTTTCTCTGGTATGAGCCCTTCGCAGAGCCACAGTTCTTCAATGGAGTCGTCAGGGATGATATCTTCACAAGCAGTAGTGCTTGAAGATTCCTCAACCCTATATTTTTTTGATTTACTTATAAATTTCTAAGAACTAGATGCTTCAACATAAGAATATTGAAATGGAGGTATATTTGATATAACATCATAAATACCTCTAGAAATACCTAATGTAGCTCCCCTTTGCAGCTCTAAAGGTCTAACTTAGCGAATCCCTAGCTCTTCTTAGGATCTCTTCTGGATCTGAAACATGTATTACTGGTGGCCCTTGAGGGTTTGCTCTGGTACTTGGTCTTCTTGAAGCCACCTTATTCCAATGGATTCGCTAGATAGATTATTACAACCAGAATAGTGTCCAAACTTTGTCTATCATCAAAGCGGGATCTATGTCGTCTCCCACGGAAGCTGAGCTTCAGTCTCCTCTCCCTGGCAATGAGGCCAATTTGTTATCACTCCAGGAAAATCCTCTAGGTTGCAGCTCGAGGATGCCTGGTAAGTTAAATATATTTATGGTTTTCTAAGTGGATCAAGTCAGATGACCTACAGGACCTCACACTCTCAAGACATGCATGAAACTCAATCAGGGATAAGGCTTCTAACTACCACTATTCAGAGGTTTGATAATATGGTGCAGAGATGGAGAACTTATCATGCTGGGAGATTCATACATAAAACATATATATATAAATGGCTAATCATAACAAGGAAAGTACTTATAATTCAAATCATTAATATTCCAATAGGATGATAGCTATCATATATTAATTAACCTAAATAAACCTAAATAACACATTCAAGCATAAGCACATAATAGACAAGAAATGGAAGATGAACATATGATAGAAAAAGAGCTTATATTAGGTTATGAGAAATATGAGAAGCTTGACAATAGTAATGGTCTGCAAGTCCCCAAAGTCAAACCTTTTCTATAACATAAGTCTTAGGCTTTATAGCCTTTACAAAAATATTCAGATCCTGAAAAATTGGATCTGTTTTACTAAAAATAGATAAAATTAATGTTTTTGCAAAATTAGGTCAGAAACCCTAATTTAACTACTAGTTTAACTAACTCTAACACTTGTTCACTCTTTGAACCTTTTGATGATTGCAGTGAGTACTGGAGGAAAGTTGTAACTGGTCTTCTGATGGATGAGCCACTGTTGGTTAAAATAGGTAGGGTTTTGTGACCCTCTCCTCTTTGATGTATCCCCAAAACTGGAACATGCCTCCTTTGATGGTGCACTTCAGAAACTTTCAGCTTTCACACTTCATCCTACTCTTTCCTAGGTGTTGGTGAAGTAAACTCTTCATTTTTCTGCTGTAACCTGCCCTGTTAGGTCAACTTTTGCCCAAAACATTTGGCCAAACTGCTGAACACTAGGGCTCAGACATGCATTTGGTTCTCCAAATATATGACACCTATGTATAAAATGAACGAGGTTTTTTTATATTGGTGTTCTATGACCAAAAACCTCTCTCAGTTTCTTAAAATTCGTTTCCATTTTCCAGATATCTGTATTTCAACAACACATGTAAAACACGGAAATTCTAAGATCCAAACATTAGGGCTTAGAGATGGATTTTATTCTCCCAATATCAAATACATTTAGGAAAACTGAGAGAGGTTATTGTTCTCTAACATGTTAGGAAAAAATACCTCTGATCATTTTTCAAAAAAATTCTCCAGTCGCTTAGAATCACCATTTTAAAATTATTCCTTTTCATAGTAAAACGCCAATTTTGGTGGCTGAGAGTGCCTTGAGATTTCGGTCTTAGCTACCGAAAGTCTGCTTTCGATGACTTAGAGACCGTTTCCAAACCACGCTTAGCCACGAAAACCTGTGTTTTGAGTTTTTTGAGCAGTTCTTCCTCCCTATGCCTTTTAGGTGGTTAATCATGCTAAATTATGACATGCCTCATGCTGATGAATTTGATTTTGATGGGAAGACAACCGTTTTCACTTTTCGTCCCTTTCGGTGGTTAAGAGTATTTAGGGTTTTTTTTGCTAGCTGCTGAAAGCTGAGCTTCTGGTGGCTAATGAACCGCCACCACGTTCTCCCAAGCCACCGAAACTTTCTTTCCATAAGAACATGCGTAATGAGATTTCGGTGATTTACTGTCTTTCCAGATCTCATTGTTTAGCTGCCAAAAGGTAGGGATTTCGGTGGCTAATGAACTATTTGAAAGTTCTCCCAAGCCACCAGAAATTTCCATTTCCAAAAACGCTTCTCGTTTGCTTTCAGTGGTCAATTTCCTCCTGCAAACACTCTCTAAGCTACCGAAACCAAAGCTTTTCAATGGCTAATGACCTGTTTGAAAACTCACCTAATCCATCGAAAGTCCTTTCCCAGAATTTTAATAAGAACGTGATGACCAATATTTTGGTGGATAATCATGGTCATGCGTTAAACTATTAGCTGCCAAAAGCTAGGCTTTTCAGTGGCTAATGAGTTATTGAAAATCTTGCCTAAGCCACTGAAAGCTAAAAATTTCAAATTTAACAAATAACAGAACATCATATACCCCAAATTTGTTAGTCATCCCAATATCTTTCATAATATGACTTGAAATATTCATCCTATCAAAAATGAATTGTATGAGTGAACTTATTGAAAATATTTGGGAGATAACAAACCGGAGGAACAAAACCTAAAGGAGCCTCCACAGAATTCCCACAAGTAAAAAATCCTCCATCTGAAAAACCCAAATGCTTAGAACCCTTACTAGGGCAACCCGAAAGCTCAGAACCCTTACCAGGGAAACCCACAGCAATATTCGGCATAGCACGACCCGAGAGCAAATATGGACAGTCCATTCTGGCACCCAATGTGGAGGGCACTAGACCAACCTCATCAGACGAAAAACCAATATCACGAAAGGGCAAACCCATGACAATAGAAACCCTATATGCTTGATCCCTAGTAGACTTAAATGCAGAGACTCCCTTCGACTGTGTACGTGCCATCTGTTTAAAATATCAAAGAGACATAATGCCCCATGGTAGAAGTGCAATAAATCCAAGAAAAATGTGGCACACTAAAGCATATCTAGGTTAATAAAGATAGGGCAATGGTCCCGAAGAAGTATGTTCTGTACTAAAAACTTAACCTAATGACCGTGTGTAACTTATGATGTCAAGTGATTGGGACTAGATATATACGAATGGAGAAGTTGATATGGATTAGTTTGGAAGAATCAATGTGTTTAATACTGTTCCAACATGATTAACATTTATAAATATGGTCAATACTTGAATTTGATTAATGTAGGTGGGTGGTGTCTTTATTTTATGGAGAAACCCATAAGAATTAGTCAAAGTTGACCCATTAACAATGTTAATTTTTTTTACCTTGTGTAACAATCTAATCTATTTGATGTTAATCAATGAAGTTATATAATATGAAAGTGTAACGACTCTCATGGGGTCAACAAAATACTAACACTAATATGCATGAATATCATAAAATCTAGATCAAGTTAGACTAAGAACCCTGAATCATTTTTTATTATATAAAAGATTAATACAAGAAAGTCATATAGTCATATATATATATATATATATATATATATATATATATATATATATATATATCCGAGGGGTGGTTTGTTACAACCATAAACAATTAGAACACACTCCAACTTATAATCATTTAATCCAAATGAATTTTATTTTAGATAATTGCAAGAAAATAAACAACATAATTTACAACCATAGATCTGAATTGGGTTCCCGCAAGAAGCTGCTACCCAATTATGATTCAATGGGAGCGCGCTAGCGGAAGAAAATAGGAATGCGCACGCACACTTGGAAACATGCACACATTCCTGCTTCAGCAATGGCGAACCTCCATGTCAGATTTACAATGTGGACAATGGGAGTGCGCACGCGCCCCTAATGATGCGTACGCATGTTTAGTGCTTACACATACAGGGACACGCGCACGTCCCTGTGTTTAAAAAAAAAAAGTGAACAATTTTATTCACTCACAACCTATGAGCGTGCAAGCCACTTAGAACCAACATCCAAGGAGGACAAAACAACACCCACGGAGCCCAAAATAAGTGTCCAAGCACCCTAAAATGACACCCACGACAGTTGGAATAAGGTAGGTGGAGTAGTTTTTACATTTTGTTGTATTTTTTAATGTTTTATATTGCTTTTCAAAATAAAATATAAAATTAAAAAATATTTCAAATGAATTGAAATGGAACAAATTTGATATTGCAGATACATTATTTAAACATAATGACAAATACCAATGAACCACCCCATCAAAGGAGTGAAACAAACGAATCAGAGGATCCAATAAACCCTGAATTAAATGAAGAAAACCCCGAAGATGGATTTGGTGAACCACTAGAAAACCCCGAAGATGAAAAACACACAAGGATTTGATCCAGTTAAGGATATTGAGTGATGAACTAAAGAACACCAGGGAACCTTCTCGGGTTTCCCTCACCACATCACGACAAAACATAATAGAGTCTATCAACATTGCCCAAAGTGAGATAACCAATTTGAGGCAATATAGGGCTCAAATGAGAGACCATTATGCCACTGGTATATCCAAAGACTCATATGAAAAACTTGAATATCACAAAATCCCAACCATGAAGAAAATTTATAGATTCAACTACAGGACAACCTCCAGATGTGAGGAAGAGGCGAGTTTGCATGGACTGGTGTAATTACTAGCCAAAGAGAGAAAAATGGAGGAATATACAGTTCATGGTTTTTGACAAGCCTCCATGCAACAATGTTGAGGTCCCACAATATTTTCTCAAGAAACTATGGATTCAGTTCGTGTTAGGGTTCCATGTGAACTACTTCGACATCACCAAGTTCTAGGGCGTCAGTTTTGGCTCAGCCCAAGATCGGCCTCATGCCCACTGGAACCCACTCAAAGGACCTCCCGCACCTAAGTGAGAGCCAAACCCACTTCCTCAACCCCCTAAGTTAGGTAGTGTGCTAGATGAGATCCATGAGTTTGTTAGAAGTACCACACGACACCTTCTTAGGCATACCACATTTGTGGCCATGTCCTCCCAAAGCGAGCAAGACCACCCTGAGAGATGCACTTCTGCACGATCTATTAGTGGTGGGCGAGGGAGATAAGCTAAAAGTGGTAGCCAGGATGATCCATCCAAATCGACAAGACCAATGCCACATCATGTTTCTCGATGCGGTTATCCATTCCATGTTCCCATGCAGGAGCATGCCACAGACAACTACCTACAACATGTTAGTTATTGTTTTATTTAATGTTCAAGTATTGATTACACGTTATGCAATCTCATAATTTCTAATAAATTTAACTTAGAATCAGATGTTGATGAATTGATTCGTTTTAATGTACAACTATTCATTGTTGAGTCTCCAACACATGGGTGGGAGGACCTTGGTTCCTTCAACCTAGATGGAGCCATGGCAGTTGTAGAGGACATCGCAACACCATACACACAAGTAGTTTTCTTTCAGTAATTAAATGTAATGTTAGTAGTTAATATTTTCATCCAATGTAGTTAATATTTAGTAATTCAATCTAAATATTTTTTTGTTTGCACAAGTGTCTGCAGAAGTGAGTGACCATCCATCCCTGACGGGGATCAACAGATCCCCTCTTGTGCAAGCATCGTGTAATAAAGTATAAATTTAATTTCAGTTTTGATGGCTTAGATTTGTATAGTTATATTTTTTATGTAATAATATACGAGTCCATGAATATAGTATGTAGGTCCGAGTACATAGGCACGTCGGTGTCACTATCTCTCCATCGACTACCTTTTTCCCACCATATATGCCAGGTATAGCCCCTAGCATACATGTCCCTTTCCCTGCATCCTTCCCCACCCCATTCTATCCATCCCTTGCCTCCCATCTACCACCATACTTTCATCCATCTCCCCCTTCTTTGTCACATCCTTCACTCACTCCCCCCCGCCCCCCCCATCCACCCCTCCCTTGCAATTTCCCATGTTTCCACCCTCCCTCCTCCGACCACGACACAACATCCATCCACATTCACCCAACCCTCCACCCCATCCCAAACCTTAGCCCCCTCCCCCATATTCCCCCACCACCCTTGTTTCCCCTTCCAGGGTGTCCCGTTCCATTCTACATCCAATTGGGGTTTATTGTCGTACATCACCACTTCACCCACTCTAGTCTGCACCCTCTCTCACTATTCCCCCTATATTTGTAGCCAAATTCAATGTGGCTACATCCTCTGCTATACCATCCACCCTAGCATCAGATCAGGTTTTCCAGCCCAATGCTCCACCTGCCACCCCCGAGGACCAGCCGACTGCTCCACCTGCCACCCCCGAGGACCAGCCTGTTGTGTTCACTATGATATTGATTAGTTTATGAAAATATCGTGCAATATTAACAAAAATTAACACATGCAGTAAATTGCATGAGTTATCTTACTTTTTAAATGTTGTGGGGTGGCATTACCCATAGACTTGGATCATAGAGGAGGGTAGCCCACTCACCACTTACGGTCTCATCTCAGGTGAGCTATTTAAGTTTTTAAAACTTAATTCATATTTTTAAATTGTGTTTTATACTTGTATAATTTCTTATAGGAGTTGAAATTTGATTATTTTTGTTTTAGAGCCTAAGGGGAGGTGGTCGAAGAGGCCAGAAAGAACGAGCTTCCTCTAGCTCGAAGAAGAGGAAGATCGATTTTGGAGGTGCACCTAGGAGCTCCAAGGGTGGGAAGGAGGATTGAGAGGCCCTCCTATGTACACTAGCCATGATGTGTTATTTTGGCACAAGTTTCCATTGTATAGACATTGAGAACGATGTTCCATTTTTCACTACTACTGTATATGATTGGAAATTTGTGTATTATGAATATATCATTTTTCACTTCTTTATATTACTTAGCCTTTAAATACATATTTGCATACATTATGTCGAATGCAGTAGTAGATTGCAGTTGATGTGCTTGCAATACTTATTTTTGATGAAGCAATAAAGTATGTATGTTCACAATAAAATGCATAAAAAGTTTAACATTGTAGGTTAGGTAACAAACAAAATACACAACTACATAAACGTGTACAATAGAAATGATAATTTTAAATACCAAATACCTGATCTTGTAAATCATAGTGAAAAAACCTAGCTTGGTCCTTCACCCCTCAACCCTTCCATTTGTTATCTCGGCTTGTCATACCTAGCTTTGGCATTGTTATTGCAGACCTAAACCCTAAGGACCTAAACCTAGCTATACACCTAACCTAAAACCCTAGATTTCTACCCTTCCAAACCCTTCCTCCCTTCTCCATCTCCTAAACTACTCACCTACCTTACCATTTCTCCTCTCTCATTTCCTAACCCTAAGATTCACATCTCATACTCCTATCCTCAGCCTATAGGATCAGACATTATCCCCCTTTCAAAACCAATTCTCTAGCGTTAGCATCCCTCCTAGGAATCTACATATCATTGACATTTCCATCCATACATAAGAAGTTTTGATAGTGATCTACAAGTACATTTGCACTACTAAAATACCAAAAAGACCTCTAAAAAACATGTACAAGATACCATATTTGTTGAGGACTATCATATAGGTACTTGTTGGCACTCTTGGCTTGTTTGGAAATTACTTTTTGGGACAATCATAGTAAAATTCGTCTTGGCTTGAAAATACATTTAGTTTGACAGTCCCATTCATCGACCAAGTTGGAATTGACAATATTTGTAGTCCACTTGCATTTACCTAAGAATTGTCTTCCTAATTGCAAACTTGAAATTGACATAGCTATTGCATCTTTACTTTGGCTGGAAGTAACATTTTGGGACAGTCATACTCGGCTGAAAGTTATAATTGATTTGACAGTCTTATTCATTGTCCAAATTGGAATAGAAAGCACTTGTTTTCCTTTGGTATTTACATAGTAATTATTGTCTCATTTTGCAAGCTAGAAATTAATATTGGAATCATATTCTCTTACCATTTGATTGAATGGAAATTTCATAGTATTGATGAGTTGACAATCGTATTGAGCATGACTGTTGTTGTCTTGCATTTGTTACATCTACTTGACAAACATTGATTTTGATAAATTTGACAATTTATATCATTTGAAGATGAAGTTGACATTGCTTACTCTCATTGAATACATACATATTTTTTATGCTATTGTTGAGCACTTGCAATTTTAACAATCTCTTGTACTTGTTGCTTTGGCACAGGCTAACTGAAATTTGAGGGTTAGCATGTATAACCTAGGGTTTGGAGTCAAAGAGGAAACCCTAACCCTAACTAAAGTTTAAAGGTTAGCATGCATAACTAGGATTTATAATCAATGAGGAAACCCTAACCCAAACGGTGTTTTGGGGTTAGCATACATAACCTAGGGTTTACAATCAATGAGGAAATCCTAAACCTAATAGGGAAACCCTAACACCAACGCTACCTAACCATCTATTTTGGCCTCTATAAAGTATTTTTTTTTTGTATATGAGCATGCCTAGGATTGTAGCCGTATGTCACATATTCTTTATACACTAATCAAATGAGATACTCTTTACGGTTTATCATGCACAAATTTCACAAGTTGATGTTAATCAATGGGGAAAATTTAACCCTAACGAGGAAACTATTTTGACTTGGCTGGAAATCCTTCTTAGTTTGACAGTCCTATCTTCATGAAAAGTGGATTGATTGGGGTATATGTCAATGTATGTCTGTTGCAAAAGACATTGACTTTGTATGATATGATGATAACGTCCCATCAACACCACTAACATGATTCAACCACATGCATAATTGAAAGGAAAATTACATCCAATGTTATTCGCAATCACCCAACCAACCATTAAATAAAATATTGAATCATCCTATAGTGTTTGACCCCCCTCTTTCACAAGAAATATTCATTATGGTTATTGGCTTGCAAGCATATATTCTAGGTATTTGGTCTATTCTAGGTATATGGTTTATTATAGCTACATGTATTCTAGGTATATGGTCTATTGGTTTCTAGTTAAGTGAGACTAACAAATCTAAATATCTAAACCTAATGAGTTCATAAAACTCTAGTTTGTAGTTGTATGTGTAAATGTGTAAACACTATTTTTTAGCTTTGTGGTTTGTAGTTCATGAAACACTATATTTTTTTCTATTTTTTCTTGTAGATTAGGTATATGGTCTAAGTGTATATAAGCAAATGAGACTAACATAGAATTTGATCTCTATGTATTTGAATTTCTTTCAATTCGTGAAACCCTGGTTGGCTTGATACTTGTAATCCATGTATGTGTCTTTACTTCTATTTCATACAATTATTTCTATGTCTAAAATGTGTGAACCATAGTTTTTAGGTTTGTGGTTTGTAGTTCATGAAACCCTAGCTATGTTGTAGTGCATGTACATATATTCTAAGTATATGGTCTACTAGTTTCTAGTTGAGTGACACTAATAAATATAATGATTTAAACCTAATGAGTTCATAAACCCTAGTTTGTAGTTCTATGTCTAAATCTGTGAACCCCAGATTTTAAGTTTGTGGTTTACAGTTCAAGAAACCCTATATTTCTTGACATTTGTTCTTATATATTAGGTATATGGTCTAATTTTATTTACGTACGTATATGGTCCTAGTTTGTAGATGTATGTGTAAATTTGTAATCCTTTTTTTTTGGGTTTGTGGTTTGTAATTCGTGAAACCCTATTTTTTTTTCTATTTGTGCATGTATCTTAGGTATATGGTTTAAGTATTTCTACAGAAGTGAGACTAACATAGCACATGATATCTATGTATGTGAATTTATACTTCATAAAACCCTAGTTTGTAGTTATATGTGTAAATTTATAAACCCTAGTTTTTAGGTTTATGGTTTATAGTTCGTGAAACCCTAGTTTTTTTGTTATTTTCTCTTGTAGCTTAGGTATATGGTATAAGTGGTTCTACATAAGAGAGAATAAAATAATACATCATCTCTATGTATGGGAAATTCTTTCAATCCATGAAACCCTAATTGGTTATATACTTGTAATTCATTTATGAGTTTTTACTTCTAATTCATACAATTATGTGTTTCTACTTGTAATTCATGAAACTCTAGTTTCTTTGTTGCAGTGTAGGTACATATATTCTAGGTATATGGTCTATTGGTTTTTAGGTAATGGCATGCCAGGAGACCAACGAAGTCGATGGTTCATCGATCCGACCTCTGTTTGTTGAGTTATGTCAAGTGGAAAGTCACATGAAAATGTTATTTAGGGACACTTGGTGACTCTCAATTTAGAAGCGAAAAACCAAATGGATTAGATATGGGAACACTACCAACAGTGAGTGTGTATGGGAAATTATGATATGGGAACACTACCAAGACTGTCATGATGGAGGGTTTTGCAAATTTGACCCACCAATGCGAGAGTTGTAGTGAAGGAAATTGAGAAAAAACCTAGTTTACGAAACCGATACACAATGAAGTCGTTGGGCCATGAAAATAAGGTGGAGAGGGACCCTATAGGTAATGGCATGCCAAAAGAGCAATGAATTTGATAGATCATCCACCCGACCTCTGGTTGCCAAGTTATGTCGAGTTGAAAGTCGCATGAAAATGTCATTCAGGGACACTTGGTGACTCTCGGTCCAGGAGAGAAAAACCAAACGGAACTGCAAGATTGTATGTCATTGGATCTGGAAAGTGTGTATGAAAAATTTTGATATAGGAACACTACCAATACTGGCATGGTGGATGGTTTTGCAGAGTTAACCCACCATTGCGAGAGTTGCATTGAAGGAAACTGAGCAAAACCCTAGTTTACGAAATCGATGCACAATGAATTCACTGGGACATGAAAACATGGTGGAGAGGGCCCACTAGAGGTAATGGAAATTTAGGAGACCAACGAATTCAAGGGTTCATTTATCCTACATCAGGTTTTCAAGTTATGTCGAGTTGAAAGTCGCATAAAAATGGGGTCCATGCAACCCTCGCAACGGTGCACCATCCCTGCAAAACCCTGTGTTGAGTGGATGGGGGTGGATTGCACATCATGGACATGTCCAAACACACCTGCAAGAGCCTACATAATAAAAAATCACAACTTGTTTCAGTTTTTGGACCCCGACCTTGAATTGGCCAGGCGTCTCTGAATGACTTTTGCAGGCCTACTACAACTCGACATAGAACATTGACCGGGGCTTCGATCGATGAAACATTGGTTCAGTTGGGATCATGGCACTGGATTATGTCTAGGGTGACCTACCCACTAACTGTGCATGACCCAAAAATGCCTCCAGGATAGATTTTGCAAACTAGGGTTTCACCCCAGCAGGGTCCATGCAACCCTAGAAATGGTGAACCAACAGTACAAAACCCTGTACCGAGCATTTGGGGGTGGCATGCCCATGGATCTCATGCAAAAACACACTTGTAGGGGCTAACAGATTTGAAAATCGTCGCCCGATTTGGTTTTTGGACCCTGTCCTTGAATTGGCACAAGCATCCTTGAAT
Organism: Pseudotsuga menziesii; assembly: GCA_001517045.1. NCBI lineage: Eukaryota > Viridiplantae > Streptophyta > Pinopsida > Pinales > Pinaceae > Pseudotsuga > Pseudotsuga menziesii. Next base: position 77,595 of record LPNX011226905.1, read on the forward strand.
GGCTTTTGTAGGCATACTGCAACTCTCCATAGAATGTTGAACAAGGCTCCAATCGATGAACCATCGGTACTGTTGGGATCGTGGCATGTGATTATGGACAAGGTGGCCTCCCCCCCTGACTCCACATGCCTCCAGGCCATATTATGCAAACTAGGGTTTCTCCCCAGTGGAGTGTGAGCGCAATTACCCAAACTCATTCAATATAGCCATCTAGATCCTATTTGTTGCTAATTTACTCCATCAATCTCTTGTTCTATGAATGAGGATAGAAGTAACATACCTTGGTTGAGTTATTGTTTGATGTTCATGCCAATAATCAAGTTTGTGAAGTGATAGACCACAGAACCTGGGATGTAATCCATGAATACATGCCCACTAGTTCTTCTTGATTTCCCTTCTAGTGTAATATATTCACCCTCAACCACCATTGATCCAATAGGAAATTCATTGCCTTCATCATCAATCAATGATCCATTCAGGATTTTATTACCTCAAATGCATCATGCCAATCAATAATTCGTGCCCCATTCATTGTCTTTTGGGGAAAAAACTGCATATATGTGTCATGGCTGTATAAGATTTGAGATATGGTCGTAGTATGTAAAAATCACTGACTGAGCCTCCTCTAAGTGGGTTGTTTCAATGAATGCACGTGGGTCTACTACAAGTGACACACGATCCCAATCATCAACCCGATCCATGCATTCACATTCATCCCATTCACCACTACTACAAGGGCTGCAAAAGAAAGCAAGTTTTCGTGTCCATACTTGAAATAAGGGGTTGTTCGAGCTTCGAATTGAATGAAATACAGGTGTTCCTTGTACTGTGGTAAAACTATAGGAATGAGATCGATATATGTCAACCACTTGCCAAAAATTCCTGACTTTCCTTCCTGCCCTTATTGATGTATGTTGCACTTTAGTTCGGTCTGGCATTGTTGCAGAGCACCATTGAATTATGGATTCTGCATCTTTGATATGGGGTTTTCCGGTAAACCTCATCTCCTCCATTCATAGTGCGGTCTTGATGCATGCACCGGCCCTGTCATGCTCACCTTTGTAAGTAGTGTGACACATTGTAATTCTTATGCAACATACTCATCCATTAGAATACTCGGGAATTTTTGAACTAGCCCATGCAACCATTTGACCATATCCAATGCTAATCCATCTATATGTCTCCCTCCTTTAGCTGATCATAGAAATTTCGAAAACAATGTTACACATAATGCAGATCATGGAATTTGTCATCACTTATGTAAACGTGTGTCTCCTTCTATATTATCCTGTTGTTAATGCTACTGTTAGGGCCATTCCTATACATAATATGTACCATGATGCTAACTTGGTCGGAATGATAATATTGACTCTCACATTCATTTTGTGGTTGAAGGGTGTAGTTTTATGCAAAATCCACAATTGACAATATGGTCCCAATGGGAAATTTGTCCCTGCATTTTCTGTAATGCTCATCCTGCCATCTCACTGCATGCACACGTTGAACATACTGCTCGGTTTTCTTATAGAACTCCATCAAAAGATCACATACCCATACATGTTTCCATGAAAACAAGGGTCATATTAGAATGTGACATTTAAAGAATCTATCTGTAGAAACTAAACGTGTAAGAGGGAAAACATGCAATAATAATTTGCACTTGTGACTTCACCAATACAATATTTTTACTTTCCTTCACACTATCTGATCGATAGGATACATGCTTGAATCTCTACATCTCCACAGTCATACTGCCAAATTGATGCTCATCACTTCCATGAATGAAACGATTCAAAAGAGAAAACCCACTGCACCTGGAACAATTCCCATATAGACATGATTTTCCATAGTATTTTTTCCTTCATGCCTTGGGCACATGATGCTGCTGATAAAATCTCTCGATGCATTCGGTGGTATTACAGATTCATTGCAGCCCTGCTCAATGTTAGTATGCAAATCGCAAAAGATGTGTTTATACGTGTCATAAAAATATTCATATTCTACATGGTATCTACAACAACCTGTGCTCTGATCAATGCATATACAAATGTACCATGGTTTACATTTATCAAAGGACCTTTGGCCCAAGTTCAATTGTGTGTGCTCATTCCTAAATCTCTCATAGAGTTCAGTCTGTGTCGTGTCAAGGAAGTGTTTGACGTGGGGTTCACGTTCAATAGAACATTTTCTCAGCTTTAGCACATCTCTTTGGTTAGAAGAAGGTCGGGTATCATCATGCAAGATATTTTGTACTAAGTCCTTCACAACATCAATTAGCTTCATATCTTGACGAGGAAACCTGCCGACAAAATCCCAACAATCGTTTCCACCTAGAGTCTAAATATTTTCTCTTATAAAAGAGTACTTCTTAACAGTGTTTCTATTTAATTTAAGTATGTGAGAAGTGTGTGAAAGGAGGCGATGTTTCCATGTGGACTTGCTTACAATTGATTTTGATAACACACGACGAGCCGCACAAATATATTTAGTACGATAAATCTTCCCAATCACATTAAAAGAAGATTGGTATAACAATATGATTGTTAGCCTCTGAACTTATAACCATCTTTATGCCCAAAATTCTCCTAATGAAAACTAAACAATTTGACTTTAACAAACATAGTAATAATTGACATTTACCTGCATCGCCTTTGGATTCAAAATATTCCTTCATTAATTTGCTACATTGCCAATCAATAGTGCGTTTTGGAAATTTACCTTCAAGGACTGACATACAACTTCCATCCACATGGATACATCTAGGATTCCTTTTTCTTGAACTCAATAGTCGAGGTAGGGAAGGTGGACATGAGACACGAATCCCAGAGCTTCTTTGTTGTGGTGCTTCATTCACATGTTGGTCCATATTGGGACTGTGCTCGACATGGTTGTGGTCTTCTTGGAGAGATTGAAAATTAATCATTTCTCTTACATCCAATGCTCGATACACAACGTCTCTCAATATACCTATGTCTTCAAGAGCTTAAGCATGTCTCGTTGATGTATTGTTGGTTCGAGACTATGTTGATGCTAGAATTTGAGTTGGGTCCGTTGGACGCAACCGATTCACTCGTGGTTTTGAACTAGAGTTTTTTATTTCATCAACTGTTTTAGGATCCGTCGCAGTATCAGTGAAAATTTCTAGACCATGTCCTACTCTGTCCATTGACAACCTATCCTTTTCTCTTACCTCATTTTCATTTTCAATGGGAATATTCCTTCTAGTTTTTCTTACTCTATTACATGAATTTCCCATCTCCAAATTTTTCTTTATCAAAACTATGAGGTCCACCCCTGCATATGAAGCAACAAATAAGGTATTAGTTCCATTATATAAAAAACATGATGCGTTCCAACATAATTAATTAAATTACATATATGTTAGTATGGTAATTATTGGCATTGATACATAAACATTGATTAAATGTTTCTCTTTATGTTCGAACTAAAGTTTCATTTCTATACTCTATTTGAGTCAAGTACAAAGAGTCAATTTTGCAGGTATTACAGTTATAGGATTATGAATTCCTTTGTGTTAAAAAAGTATTGGAAGTCACAAGAAGATGAGTGAAATATTCTTCATTTCCGACACCTTCGTACGAGATGATATTACACGTAATATGCCACATTAGTTGTGAGGGAAGACACAAGTTGGTGTTTGGATGTCTTGGGGATAAATTGAATAAATTACACTCATTAAGTTACACTAACTAAAGAGAAAAAATTGACTAATTACACAATGAGGAGGTTGCAAATCCCCTGAAGGTAGGAGAAATCATTGAGGTAGAGGCATCCCTGTCAAGATCAAAGGAATGCTATGATAAATCTAGCATGAAGAGGAGAGCATGGACAAGTTGGTGAACTATTCAATATGGAGCCTCTCCCATGACTTCTTCCAAGGTTTTTATACAAATTGAAGACTCTCAAGAGAGAACCTCATCTATGCCATCCATGTGGGAAATATGAATATATTCATGTGCAAATAATTATTGGTCTACATTGCGTACTTCATCTTTTATAGAGAATATGGACAACTTGGTGAACTATTCATTATGGACCCTCTCCCATGATTGCTTCAAAGGGTTTTTTTCAAAATGAAGAATCTCAAGAGATAACTTCATCTATGCCATCATTGTGTGAAATCAAAATATATTCATGTGCAAATCATTATTTGTTAACATTGCATACTTCATCTTGTATGGAGAATATGTGACTTGTTTAGATGTGAAGTTGGGAATTATTCTTGTGAAATTAATTGATGTCTATGAGAGAGATATTGTTGTAGGCATATTATAAAACATAAATCAATGAAATGATCTAAAATCTTGTGAAAGAAAACAATTATTTACAATTCGCCATACCTATTCAAAATGATCTCTTCTTGTAATGAAAACTTGTAGTTTGAATGTATCCACTAACTTCCAAGACCACTAAAGATGTTTTTTAGATTCCAAGAGTGATCTTCTATCCAATATATCAAATATTATCCAATTGATGATTGAGTGTGAGATAAACTGTAAAGTTCAGGAGCACAAAAGACACAAACAGTGGTAGAAAACTCGTGAAAATTGGTAGCAACCCCGAAAATCCATATCTCTGCTTTTTTAACTAGCAACGGGTGCATGCACGCGTGTTTATGAGCATTCACGCATGTATAAGAGAGCACATGCATGCATAATAGCATGCTCACGTGTCCACACGTATGCGCAGAAACATGCGTGGGCATTGCTTCCTACCATTTACAACATTTATTCACTAATTTTTATCCCATTTAATGACTAACGTTCTTCAACAATGTCTTGGTATTCACACATGTACGAGTATTTTTACAATATAGTATTCACCACTACTTTCTTCTTAGGCCCGTGGGTGCCATTATGAGGTCTTAAGCTCCTTAACTATGGCTAGTGGAGGGTAAGCGAGGCCTCCAACACTGACCAAGGATGGGTGTTGAGGTTTAACAGAGGTTTAGTGGAGACCATGGTCAATAACACATGGCCTTAAGCCCTAGCGCAACAATAGAGAGAGTGACAACTCAGGTCATGACAGTAGAAATAGTGGTGACCATGGTCAATAACACATGGTAAATAACACCATTGTCAATAACACATGACCTCAATCCCTTGGTCAATAAAAAATAGATGGCATGCCAATAGCCCTCTAAAATTTATATCATTACTGAAAAGCATATAATAGATTCACTCACCCTGTACATGGTCATTTGAGGTACAAAATGTTTGATCGTTATGGGAAAGGATGGGTGACATGTTATATGTTTATGCGTGTGTGTGTGTGTGTGTGAGAGAGAGAGAGAGAGAGAGAGAGAGAGAGAGAGAGAGAGAGAGAGATGATAAGGGTTAATGAGAGATATAGAGAGTGGGAGGGGGGGGTAAAGCAAGATCATTTGGGCCTTAGGCTACAAATGAGGTAGCATGATGTGTTCTATTTCTATGTGTGAGAGAGAGAAAGAGATGGAGAGTGGGGGGGGTAGAGCAAGATCATTAGGGCCTTAGACGACAAACACCACTTCTAGGGCTCAATCACCATGAGCAACCGCTTTAATGTGTAAGACATCATGATATTGTTGAATTTTCTAATGTGTATGAGCCTTTAAAAAATCCTTGAACCAACACATGAGCCCCTTATACGATTTCTTTGTAGGTATATAAATGGGATATGGGTTTCATGAGTAGGTTTTTATGAACTACAAAGACAGAAGGTTTACCAAATAACGATAGAGAGTGAAATGGCAAAGCATTAGAGGAAATTTTGGGTCTAAAATGGGCCTTATAAGAAAATGTGACAACAATCAATTTTGTGAGTTGGAATTTAAGAACCAATAGAATTTCAATAAAATGAGTCAACCATAATGGTTGAATTGACATATTTGTCATAAAAGAAAACTACTTTTTTTGTTTGTATTTTAGACATATCTCCTTGTGTTTTTACTCAAATTTCAAGTGGGAGAGCTCGTTGGATGTGAAATTTAATTCCACATCCAAAGAGTACCCACACAGTATACTTTTGACGGACTCTGCCACCCCAAAAACAAGAAATACCTGAAAAAATGTGATGATGACATCATAATCACATTTTTTCAGGTATTTATTATTTTTGGGGTAGAGGGGTCCATAAAAAGTATGTAGTGTGGGTAATCGTTGGATGTGGAATTAAATTCTGCATCCAAAGAGATATCCCGCTCAAAATTTGAGTAAAAACACACGGAGATATGTTGAAAATACGAACACAAAAAGTAGTTTTTTTCATTCTTCCTCCAAAATTAATAACTATTATTTTATTATTTTCCTTAGGAGGCCCATTTTAGACCTCAACTTTCCTCTAATGGATGGTCATCATCATTATATTCATCATCATCATTCTCATCATCATCATCATCATCATCATCATCATCATTGTTCATCATCATTGTCACAGACATCATCATCATCATCATCATCATCATCATCATCATCATCATCATCATCATCATCATCATAGTCATCATCATCCTCATCATCGTAATCATCATCATCATCATAATCATCGTCATCATAGTCATAGTCATCATGATCATCGTCGTCATCGTCGTCGTCGTTGTCATCATCATCATCATCATCATCCTCATCATCATCATTGTTCATCATCATCGTCATCATCATCACCATCACCATCATCATCATCATCATTGCTCATCATCATCGTCATCGCCATAATCATTATCATCATCCTCATCATCATCGTCATTTCCATAATCATTATCATCATCATCATCATCATCATCATCATCATCATCATCATTATTCATCATCATCATCATTGTCATGGTCATCATCATCAACATCATCATTATCATCGCCGTCGTCATCATCATCATCATTCATCATCATTGTTCATCATCATCATCCTCATCATCCTCATCATCATCCTCCTCATCCTCATCATCATCATCATCCTCATCCTCCTCATCATCAACGTCATCATCCTCATCATCATCATCATCATCATTGTTCATCATCATCATCATGGTCATCATGAACATAATCATCATCGTAATCATCATCATCATCATCATAATCATCGTCATCATAGTCATAGTCATCATCATCATCATCATCATCATCCTCATCATCCTCATCATCCTTATCATCATCCTCATCATAGGCATCATCCTCATCATCCTCATTATCATCATCATCATCATCATCATCATCATCATCATCATCATCATAGTCACATCATCCTCATCAGTGTAATCATCATCATAATCATCGTCATCATAGTCATAGTATTTGTGATCATCATCCTCATCATCATCATCGTCATCATCATCGTCGTCGTCATCATCATTATTCATCACCATAATCATGGTCATCATCATCATCATAAACATCATCATCCTCATCATCATAATCATCATCATCACCATCGTAATCATCATCATCGTAGTCATCATGATCATGATCATCATCCTCATCATCATCATCACCATCATTGTTCATCATCATCGTCATCATCATCATCGTCATCATCGTCATCATAATCATCATCATCATAGTCATCATCCTCATCATCATCATTGTTCATCATCATCGTCATGGTCATCATCATCATCATTCCATTGAAAATGATTGAAAATGAAATCAAAGCAAAGTTTAAACTAAACATATGCGAGCACGCGTGTTTAATGCATACGCACTTAGAAGCGGGATCGTGCTTTTAGTGCGTGCACGTTACTTTTTAAACTACGCACACACGTGCTTTAAATTTAGAATTTTGGTGGGCACTTTTTTTCCAACCTACATGGTGAATTAGTTGGCTGCTTTGGTTTTAGGTTTGGGTTGCCAAACCAAGTGTTTTGGACTGTCTTATGACAGAAAACATGTTTTGTACCACTTCTCCTATTCCGTACATGATTTTGCATATGCCACGCTTGTCCACTACTAATGAAAATTCACACACTTGTGTAACTCTGTCTATAGATTCTGAATATGTAATTTATATGTAAATGGACTAACGTCAATCTAACACAAAAGGTAGGCTGTTTGCTTCGGCTATAACTTTTGATTGGCTCTCCTATTTAGAAAACGGAAAAGAACCCACACAAGAAGATACAGAGACCTACATCCTAAGAAAAAAAATATTGTTCATTGACTATGTTAAGAAAAAGATGTGTGGACCAACGCTTGACCTTGTCATTTTAGGGTGTCACTGCCTTCCTTAATTTTAAAAAAATATAACATAAATAAATATGGAAAAATAATGTTGCACTAAACACACCTGTTATCTACAACTATATATATATATATATTTTCACAAAATTCCACCATTTGCATACCAAACGTCTGGACCAACACAAACATATTCATTATTTTTGGGGAAAAAAATAACATACCAACCTTAGAAGAACCTCCTTTTTGGGGATTTATACTTAGTTCCCATAAATAAAAGTTATATATTGCGGAAGGAAATCCCATTGTCCATGTTTCATATTCTTACACCATATTACAAAAGGTTATGTAGGTACCTCTAATATTGCTTTTTGACATTCAGATTTCTGTTTTTATAGAAGTCCATTGCAACGAATGCGTCATAAGTGACTAGCATTAGCTCGCATGAGCCCACTTGTAAAATTTATGAGATTTACTAGTGTTGTCAAAGGCTGTTTTTGTTGTCGAAATCCTTGCCGCAAGCTGCTTTGAACTCACCAAGATATTCTAGATCTTCGAGACTTGTTCCTTCTTGAAATATTCACTTCATGCTCTCGACATATTTCCTATCATAGTGAACCCATGTGTCTCCTCCCTTCCATTCCCTCACGAGTAGTCTCCTTCCCCCAGGATCCCTAAGCTTGACGGAGCTCACAATACATGGCTAGCAATGGATATACAACATCGGGATGTTTCTAGCAATATCCCAACCCCACTCACATTGTATTGAACCATACTCTTCCACAGTTTCCTCAAAGGTACCAAATCGTTTCAAGCTCAAAACTATGGCAGGACCTAAGAAGAAGATCACTAGTAATTTCTTTCCTCCAGTTTTTATTAACCCTTTCATTAATAACAATGCATTCCATGCATCTCGATGGGTTAGCTCAAGTGGTTTATATTTTTTTATACTAATAGAATGTCTCGGGGTCAAATCCTCAGGTGGATATGTCCGGGCCTCAGTCGATGTCCCCACCGAGTTAGGCCCCGTAACTAGGGTCGGCAGTTTACCTTGGGTACCATCCTAAAATAAATGGGGAAGTACCTGAGGGTTTCCCGAGCGTTCCTCCTTGTAAAAAAAAAGCATTCCATGCACCACCTTCAGTTAAGTTACTCTTTAGTTTACTTAATGGATTAATTTATTTTAATTACCCACCTACTTTTTAGTTATCATTAGTTCTCTAATACTTTTTAGGTTATTTAGGATTTTTGTTTTAGTTCAAGTTCCTTAATTTACTCTTTCAAATGATTTCTTAATTTAGCTTTATTTCACTTCCTTATATAAATTTTTTGTTTTATTTTATTTTAATTATTTACTATTCTTATTATTTATTTATTTATTTATTATTTATTATTAATATTATTATTTTAATTTAGCTTACAAGAATTTTATTGAAATTATTTCTAAACCTTGTATTAATCCCCCCGATTCAAATTTTGATGTTGATTACCATCGCATTATCGTCGCGACGAGGATTACTAAGGTTATATGCTTCTCGCATGCCCCTTCGATAATTCCCATAGGTGAGGAGTTGGTTATGACAACTAAGACAATGTTACCTCAGCTCTTCTATCCTGTGAAGAGTTAGGTGGTTCCTGAGGAATAAGGACGAATATTTATTGCGCTCCCCCCAATACAATCTTCATGAGTGACCGACTCATGGTATGCCCTCATGGCACACACATTTGATGAACTGGATTTTTCCTCACTCTATCCAAAGCTCATCGTGTCGTCTAATTTGCTAGACTTATACGTATAATTTTTCAACCTCGTCGCTTGATGTGGGTCGATTGGAAATCCTATCCTATAATCTCCACATATGACAACCTGTGCATCAAATCTCATAAATAATATTTCAACCATAACAAAAACATCAATCGATCTCAGCTATTGATTTTTCCTGAATCATCGAGAGTCCATGCATGCGAGTGCATCAAACATGTCACAATTTAATGATATTATAAACAAGATCGATATCACCTTCCAGAGTCGTCAAACCAGCTAGAGTCTTTGCATACTGATGTTTTCTTGTGTTTCATGTACTTTCCTTTCCTGTCACACTCTACAGACCATCAGAGTACAAGCTACATAAATTTTTAAAATCATTCATTACTATAAAACATTATACAACTTTAGATCCCAGATGAGAACTTCACATGATTTTTCATTCATAATTAAAATCATAATATAACTCCATTCATAATTGAACAAATGTCAACATCATTTTCATAATCATGATTTACTCATCAATATGTCAAATAATTCTTCTTAGGTCACATCTCATTAGTAATTCATTGCTTCACACATGTCCAGGTAATCCAAAACCAGATGCCCTCAAAAATACATCCATACAAAGTTTTTAGATCTCAAATAAATAAATAGTCGAGTCATTCATCATAGAATGCACTCAAATATTAGTTATTCTAATATCAAGAGTCAACGATATAAAAAGGGTGTTATATACACCCCAACTTCAGGAAACTTCACCCCGAAGTTCTAGAATAAATATGGATATTGTCTACATATTTCCAATGTGTCCTTCCATGCCATAGTATTGGGAATATAACTATCATTAATTTTAGATTCTCATACATGAATCATACCATGCTAGTTTACACAGATACCTAACCATTGTACCTTTTCTATTATACATAATAATTTTATTCATTTACTTTTTCCTATGTCTAAATGGGGTATCATAGAAAGATGTTCAATGTTTTGGGTAACCTACTAGTTATAATCTATGTCAAGTGGGTGGTTTATGTCATCTAATATGAAATATTATGCCATTATTTAATGGAGTCATCTTCTTTCTCAAGTTATAAGTTCTCACTTTTTCTTCTCTGTGATATAATTTCTCAAGAAAGTTGATTTATGGTGGTTAATAACTGAACTTTCACTTTATTAGAATATATATTAAAATATATAAGAATTCTATTGATGTTAAATCATAACTAGAAAACAATGAAATATTAACAAATGGGATCTTATGGGTGGCATGAGCGGGAGGGGTCCTTCTTGACCCTGATGGAGCACAGGAATGCAATTTTTCTTGGGGGTGGGGGCACACCAAAAAATAATCAAGAAGAAGCTTTGGATTTGTGGAAAGGTATCAACCTAGCTTTGGAAAGGAGTCATCAAGATATGACTATTGTCGAGGACTCAGAATTGATCATAAAAATCATGAGAAGAAAAAAATTTCCATCAGATCCTTATCTCAATAGATTGATTGCTATAATTTTTGCCAAATGTGATAGCAAAGTCAACATGGAATTTTTTCATGTCCTATGGAAGAAAAATAGGGAGGCTGACTTGCAATCCAACCTTGCTTACTCCCTTGACCTAGGAAATTATAAACTTGGGGCCCTTATCCAACTCCAGCCCATTCCTTAGCCTGATTGTCATGACACATTATGCAAGAACTGAACAACATGTGGTAGAAGTACTTGATAAGTTCGAGTTGTTGTAATCATGTCGTAAGGTGGTTCAAGGGGAACATACCATTATTTTCAAAGTCAATTGTGATAACCTTATATCCATATCGAAGAATGATGATCCCTTCAACTCATATCTCCCACGATACATGTGAATCCAAGAAAAAATGAACTTAATAAGCGCCAGGTTCATTCTGTTGAGGATTATTTTGATGAAGGTGGCGGGAAGGTCCGAGGCATCATTAGTTCAACAATAGAGGAATATAGAGATTAGGTGGCAGATGAACAACATCCAAACACTGGTGTAGAGATGGAGCAATGGAAAACTCCAACTCATGGACACAACTGAGATATTCGCATCATGAAAGGAGGATTGCATATTTAGAAGAAAATATTGGTTTTCTTCTGCATAACCCTGATGGATGGAAACATGATTTGGAACAGATAACTGAAGCCGAAATAAGATCATTCAACTAGAGGAACAAATATACCCTAGGGAAATCATAAAGGGAAAATTCAAAGGTGGATTTTCTAGAGGTGGAGGTGAAATGTTTGCATGAGAATAGATGAGAGAAGGGCATTATAATTAAGGACCTTCAAGAAGAAATATGACTCCTAAGAAGAGAGGTCATGTCAAGGGTTTGGGGAGTGAACCATCATGCTTCTTGGTAAGTAGGTTCTCCAAGAACTTTGCAAGGAATGGAGAAAGATGAACTACCACTCACTACACGGGCTCCTCGTCCCCAACAAACCTATGCCAATAC
>LPNX011226930.1:874-18947 GCA_001517045.1 Pseudotsuga menziesii
TCAAGTCTAGTCTCATAATTGCAAATGAAGATATGCATTGAATGTATATTAGTTTTACAGAGCATAATGTAAAATTATGTGTTCCATGTGCCTCGTTTGCCTGTGAATCTGCACTTTTAGTCTTTACTAAACGGGTAAATTGTATGTTGAAAGTATACAAGGTATATCTTGGTAGAAGTATTCGACTGTTGTTTTCTTTAAATTTCTTGCAATGCAGGCTGAGCAGAATTGATGACTTATAAAATGCAAGTGAATTTAGTTTGAATAAAAAAAGATTGTTTGTTGAAAGTTTCCAACTGGATATCAATTTCGGTTAGTATTAGGTATGCTTTGAGACCTTAAATTTTGTCACTCCATGTAAATTGTAAATGATTTAAGTACAAGGGATTAGCTCCCTGATTGTCGTTAATGTTGCCTTGGCATTTGCTTAGCATAGTGCCAGCAGGTGACTTAATCCTGCTATCTCCATTAATTCTCATATCTCCATTAATTCTCGTTTGCAACAAGTGACCTCTCTCAATTTTAACACAGAATATATATTTATTATTTATTCTCCATTTTTTTTTGCTCACTTCAATGTTACACTTCTTTTCTCACTTACCCGCTAACAACTACCTTCACGGCGTATTATTGCACCTTCCTTGGCGCAATTGCTAGTATATATGTAATTAGAAGGTGTGCTTGGAAAGTTTTGACTTTCTATATGTAGATTAACCCCCACATATATATTATATATATAATTAGAAGGCGTGCTTGGGAACAAAGTGTGTATATACCTTGGTACAACATAGGTTTGGGTTTGGCCCAAGGCAACAACCTTTTGTGAGATCCAAAATTTTTATAATACCATGGATTTGTTTATACATAAATTTATAATCATAAGTTACCTTTCAAAAAATAAGTTTATAATTATTAAAAAAAAATAAGAAATGTATATTTAATATCGATAATATTCAACATTATTTAACCTAATAATTACTAAAAGACAATTAATATATATTTTAAAATAAATAATTATTAAAAAATAATATTAATTTATTTAAAAAAAATAATCACTGGATTGTGGAGTATCATACAATGATACTCAGCGGAGTGAAAATAGCGTCTGGTGCAGAGGACGATGGAGGATCAGAGAGACAATCTGAGCTCAAAAGTTCTCACTTATTGTAAATCTGAACTGGATTATTGGTCACCCATGCTGTTTCGTCATCCCGGATCACGATCTCTATATTGGTCTGGGAGTTACTTTTTGCCATCCATCGGATTTCCTGTTAATTGAAGTTATAAGGAGTTTTTTAACTTCTAAAAAGTTGTAAAGAATAAGTAATGGAAGTTATTAATTTTGTATTTCTTTTAAGAAGAAATAGGTCATATCGTTATCGTTGTTATTCCTATTTATGAAGTAAATCCAAATTATATAATCTACTCATATAAAGCATTTTGTTATTTATAACAATAAAATATAGATAAAAGAAAATAACAATCATTTCTCCTGATTACCTAAACTACATTCAATTATATATCTATAAACCTTCCCTCTCCCTCTTAAAATCGTAATATTCTCACCGCTGAAGAACCAAGTAATAATTAAACAATCAAACGCATAAACCTAGATGGTATAATTCAGCAATTAAGCATCTTCTCAGGTTAAGTAACTCAGAATTGTCAGGAAAGAAAGACAAAATGTAACAGACAAACTAGCCATTGTATCCGGGAATTATACCCTCGTATGGGACATCAAGAAATTGAAAAATCAAGAGCATAAATTAATTATAGGATCAAAGGACTGTCCGCAAATAATCCAGGTGGTTTTCGCCCAGGGGGGATTGCAATAGCTGTGGAAGAAAAGAGGAAAGAGGATGAAGAAGAGGTTACAGCAGTCTGTTAGTTGTCAATGTAATTTAAACCCAAAATTTAATAGTGAAATGAAACGAAATGACACGGACAAAGAGGGACTAAACTCTATTGAAATTACTTTTGTCCATTCAACCCATACCAGCATAGATCTATTTAAAAGGATCTACCAAGCATCAAAAGGATCAAATATCTCGAGTTGTAAACCTTTTTTAGAGTGGAAGTGTTAAGAATATGTGTAATTCAATGTTTATGGTTTTAATTTATCTAATTTATGTAAACCGACATATTATTTTTATTAGTAATAATAAAGAACAGTGTCAACTCTGGATGAATCCGTAAGGAGTTACAACTCTCTCCCAAACTGTAAAGTGCACTTCTTCAATGCAAAAATTACTTTCATTTATAAAATAGATTCATGATATACAAATCTGCGAGCAGATGGGCTAGCCTCATGATGATGGTGCTGCAGGTGCTCTCTGTCGTGACCGAATTGAATTGTATTTAACTTTCAATTGGGAGCCCAACAGCTCAGATACATCACATATCTCAATGACTCCTCCTTTGAATCTGCTTTTTTTAATTTTGCTGCTTCTTCTTGAAAATGAGGATTCGGACTCATTTGTGAAGCGGAAGAAGCAGAAGCAGATTTCAGGGCAACAACAGCAGTGGCAAATAAGTTGGGCATTGTTAGTAGATTCTTGAAATTGAGGGCCCGTTTTTTTTGTGAAGATTCTGAAACCCCGATGGCTCTCCCACGGCCAGCCCCTCTTTGAAATCGAACTCGTCTTTCTTTCTTCAAAACAAACAGCACTAATAATTGGGAAATTGTAGACTGAGATTGCACTTGAGTTGAGAGTGTATTGGTCTGTTTGATCTATTTATAGCGTGTGCGTAGGTTATCTATAAAGCCAGCAAGCAGAGAAGAGAAACCGTATTAAACCAAAACCGCTAGGTAGAATACAATAAAAACAAATAGGATTCATTCTATCTCAGGGTGTCCATGGGAGTACAAGCCGATCCAACACCGTGGCATATAGTTTTGTCTCGCTGGTTTTTCATTTTTGGTGGGCGATATGTGAATGTGGTCTGACACATGAAGACAGAACACTGTAACTGCTATAGACCGGTACGGCATTGTAGGAATCAGGGCAGACTCCAGAGCCCCGAGACCCAGGCATTTTGGTAAAGCGGGAGGGCGCGAGCCTGTTTCCTGCAACTGTGGCCACCTTTTCCCTAACCGACAAAGGGTAAGCATCTCGGGCACTTATCGCGCATCCAGACTCCAGAGGTGTTGAGGATCCACCGTCATATAAGGCTGAACACTCAGTGGAATTCTCGCGCATACCGATGGGCTGAGGGTCCACCGACCCCACTGTCGATAAGGCTAAGCACTTCCGGGGCCGGGAGTTCTTGCACATTTCCAGGTACTGAGGTTACACCTTCGAGAATTATGTTGGATGACTAGCATTTGCCAATCAGGGATCGGTTTGAACCGTATCAACTTTTAGATGCAGGGATCAAATTTGAAGGGCAGGGTCCTATTTCACTTTGAAGGGTTCTCAAAGATTAAACCCTTCAGTGTAAAAATAATTCATTCTTATGTGATAATATATAAAAATTTCATTATATACAATGTAAACGAATATCAAAAATAGAAAAAAATATATACAAAGATCTCAATTGCTTTATATGTAACTGAACTTGAATTAACAAATAATGACAAACAATTTAAAACTTGTACAATAAAAGTATCTTTATGGGTAAAATCTATGATTTTAGTTTTAAGTTTCATTTTCACTATAGATGTTTTAAATACATATGTAAGTAGAACAAAAAACTTATATTGATCACCATATGTTTGCACATAATTGAGCTTGTTAAACAATCACTCCACAACTCAATGGCTTTTCTGCACAGATCTTTCTGTCTTCAATTACATCTATTGTCAACTCGATGAACATAGTAATAATTGGGCATACAGGAACCACCTTATTTACATTTGGACTGAGGATGCCATTAACCTGAAAAAATAAGAAATTGTCATATTAATCTAAAAACAATAGTGTGCAAAAAGAAATGTCATATACTATAACAAAATCCAAATGACAAAGTGATCCATTTCATAAGTTTATTACAATTTAATGGATTCCAAAATTCTTGTGAATATGTTGATGGGTGAAACCAAACTTGCAAGCCTCCTTAAGGAAATGAGTGGACATGATGACTTGCTCATTTTTTATAAATAAATTCCAATTGATAAAGTGCTATATTTCATAGCTTTATTAGAATTTAATAGATGTCAAACTGCTCATGAATATGATGAAAATTCAAACCAAAACCTGCTTGTGAATATGTTGAAAATTGAAACTAAAACCTAGAAGACATTGTTTTAGATACATATGTACATAGAACCAAAAACTTACCTTGAAAAAAAATCAAAGAAAAAGGACATACCGAGAGCTAGATCACCATATGTTTGCATATAATTGAGCTTGTTAAACAACCACTCCACAACTCAATGGTTTTTATGCCCCGATCTTTCTGTCTTCAATTACATCTATTGTCAACTCGATGAACATAGTAATAATTGGGCATACATTGACCACCTTATTTGCATTTGGACTGCAGATGCCATTAACTTGAAAGAGAAAAAATGTCATATTAATTTGAAAACAATAGTGTGCAAAAAGATATGCCATATGCTATAACAAAATCCAAATGACAAAGTGACCCATTTCATACCTTTATTACAATTCAATGGATTCCAAATATCCTGTGAATATGTTGATGGGTGCACCCATGGATTCCAAACTTGCAAGCCTCCTGAAGGAAATGAGTTAATATGATGACTTGCTCATTTTCTATTCAACTAATATTGGGCATCCAGAGTAGTTATATTCCAAGTAATAGGTATATTCTACCACTGTTGTATTCCAAGTAATAGGAAGATTCTACCACTATTGTGCATTGTGTGATGTAAATTTCCATTGTACAAGCATAAAAGAATGATTATTATAATGATGATATGTTACTTGAAACTGACCCATGAAACTTATATGTGTTGAAGTTTAGGGTTATATTAGGTTTTGACATAAAAACTATACTTTAATGCATAAACAAAATTAAACAAAGTTAGATTCAAAATAATACTGCTGCAATAAATCCAAACATAATTTGCATCTTTCTCAACTTTAACACTCCACTAGTCACTGCGTTAAAGTTGGTCCGTGAGATGATTTAAATTCCATGTATAGTAACAATATTGTAATTGATAAAAACAATAATAAAGTACATGAAATAGCAACACTAAACAACATTAACAATACTAATCTAGAATTGTTTTGGATCGGCCTCATCCTCAGATAATTTTAGGTTCTAATCTTGTCACCGAAGGGACAAGTCACCTAGATGAACAAATGACGTACCTTGAAAGAGAGCTTAAGAGGGTTATAGCAGTAAGGATATAGATCTCAGATTCTTAATCAACATGAAGAGAAACTTCAATCATTTAATCAGGCTTTAGCAACAGTTCTTAAGAAGGCATGAAACATAGTCATACCCAGCAGTGACACACAGTCATGCTCAAGAGAGACACTTCACAACAATAACAGAAAGGATACAGTCATGCCCAACAAGGAAGACACTTCACAACCAACAATAGAGAGGATACAGTCACGCCCAGTAGGGAAGACACTTCACGACCAGTAGCAAAGAGGATAGAATCACGGGTCAGCAAGGAAGACACTTCACGACCAGCAATAGAGAGGATACGACCACGACTCAGCTAATGAAGGTTGTTCACAAATAGACTTAGCAATCCTAAAACAATGAGGCCCATGCTATAGTCCAAGAGAAGCTCACATGTCATATTAACAACTGCTTAAAAAAGAACTTTGAATCAACCCAAAACAATCACGGGACAGATTCACATGTCAGCTACAAAATGTCACAGTTCAGCAAGAAGGGACAACCTTAAACTTGAATCTGAAAAAACCGAGGAATGAAGCAGTGAACCCTTAACAGCATACTTCTTGACATAAAGCTAATATCTAACTTATATTATTACAATGAAGGATAAGACTTGCTTTTATAACTTGAAAGAAAATCTAGAAGGGTCCTCCTTCAACCCTAACTTTTAGGGTGGTTACCAATAAAACATAAAATAAAGTTAAGTTGACTTAAGATAGGGTACCAATGGTCCAACAATAAAAACCATAAAATAAAAGTCATCACACCAAAGGTACACATAAAAAGGACGCGAGGACCAAGTAAAAGATAAAGGAACAAAAGTAAACCAAAGGTGCCACAATAGAAGTTAAGACAACCCAATTACCCACAAGACCAAGGTGTAGAATAAAGGTGGACAAACAACCCCTTTTACCCATAGGACCAACAATACCAAGGAATTTAACATTTTCTCTCTCTCAAGGTACATTGTTTCATATATTTTTATCATCACTGTATAAGGAGAATATCCAAACTGGATGATGTGATCCTTTGGTATTCAATACTACTCCTAAGGGTTACGTGCTAGTGACATCATCAAGGGGTGGTCAGTCCCTTGAGAAACAACCTAGCAATAACCGATTAGGAGAGAGGACATCACACATCATCATCGTGGTATATGTCACTAGGGTATTCTGGGCTGGGACCAAACAGTTTCCTGGACACAATGTCCAAGAAGATATTGCAGGTTGAGACAAAGACTTCCTGGTCTGGGACCAGGTAGATTCTTGGTCTAGGACCCAAGCAGTCCCTGCAGGAGCATTCTTGGTTAGTTAACCAAGTGAATCTTGGTCAAGATTCACCTGGTTAACTGACCAAGAATGCTCCTGACCAAGATTCACCTGGTTAACTAACCAAGAATGCTCTTGTAGGGACTGCTTGGGTCCCAGACCAAGAATCTGCCTGGTCCCAGACCAGGAAGTCTTTGTCTCAACCTACAAGATCTTCTTGGACATTGTGTCCAGGAAACTGTTTGGTCCCAGCCCATAATACCCTAGTGACATATAGGGGCCCTAACCATATGTTAGGGACTTTGCCATGGAATCAACCTGCTTGGTCCCAGACCAATAACCCCGGGAGACTATTGGGGGCCCTAGGGTATCTTCTAGGGTCCCACTCTTCCCTAATTAACTGACTAGGGTACCATCCTCTTTGAGAATGGGTCTCCCAGTTGCACTATCTTTAACAATATGATCATACCAAAACAAACTTATTCGTCGTCACATATATAGAGAACCAAGGGGATCCCTTATCCGATACGCAACTATTGCAAGATATTATTCTAATAAAAATAGAACATATATGATTTTATAATGTAACCAATAACAATAATGAACTATAAAAAATCTAAGGTTTTACTATCGAAAATAATTCAGCATGCTCTATATGAAAACATAAATAAAACAAATAAAAGTATATGAAAAAATAAATTGAAAAATTCAGCAAGCTCTATATGAAAAAATAAATAAAACAAATAAAAGTATATGTAAAAATAAATAGAACTAAATATATCGATTTTTAATTATTTCAACAAATAAACACGTGCTTTGCCTAACCTCATTACATGTGTTATTGCAGAACTTTTTTTTCTCCCAAAGAACAACTATATACTCTTTATTGATAAAGTATATGAAGCATGACGACAAGGTCAGCTATATAAGTAATATACATCAATAAAATGAAAAAATACATCAAGAAAAATTCAACATGCTCTATATGAACAAATAAATAAAACAAATAAAAGTATATGGAAAAATAAATAGAACTAAACATGTCGATTTTTAATTATTTCAACAAATAAACACATTCTTTGCCTAACCTCAATACATGTGTTATTGCAGATTTTTTTTCCTCCCAAAGAACAACTATATACTTTTTTTTCTCCCAAATAACAACTATATACTCTTTATTAATAAAGTATATTAAGCATGATGACAAGGTCAGCTGTATAAGTAATATACATCAATAGAGAAACAAGCATTATCAAAACATATACAACAATATCAAAACAGATGTAGTATCAAAACATATCAGTTGTATAAGAAATATACAATAGTATCAAAACATATACATTACAACCAACACATCCATAAGCAAAAACCACAGGCAAAAAAAAATCCATAGTTAATATCCAAGTCAAACAAGCCAAACATATATAGTTGCAACCAAGGTCTATTTGAGTCCAACACAACACTAATATATACATAGGAACTGAAGGTATCATGGCTGTAAAAACGCAGCATAAACATTTCATGTCTTATGAGAAGTTGTGATTGTCCAAAAAGACAAAATGATAAGAAATCTAAAAATATAAAATATTACCACTTCCATAGAATTTGTGGTGTTTTCTCCACCATGTTTGTATCGAACTTAAAAACTGCAACTACCAGCATGCTCAAACCAAAACCCTATCCTACAGAGGGTACCACCGGGGGAACTAGTTAGGAGTTACAATATTGTTATAAACAATGTATCATCATCAGCTCACTCATCCTAGTGGAAGAGGTCGTCGCAACTTCATTTTCATCCAAGTTTCATAAAATGCATTCCAATCAACCTCATGCAACTCTTTAGGTGCTGATAGAGATTAAAACATTAAAGTGTCTAAGGTTTCTAAACAAAGTCTTGATCTATCATCATTTTTTATACGATTCAACTTAGAGAATCCTCTTTCACAATTAACAGTGCTTGCTGGAAGAATCAAAACAACTTGCCACAATTTCATCAAATTTGGGAAAGACTCACACCACTCTGGTTCACCTCTACATTGCTCCCATGCTCCAAACATGTTTTTCTTTGGATATGCTCGATGTAAAGTGACAACAAAAATTTCCATTTCACCTTCACATTTTTCAGTATCGATTATAGGTGAGTTTCCAGTATCAAATTTTTCGCATAGACGTAACAACCATCGTCTTGTTTCAGAATCTCTTTCATTCTCTTCTTCAAAGTAACAACGGGGACTAAAAAGTTTTGCTGCATTAAATATCGGCAAATCTGTAAACCTATCATTGAGACAGTCAACCAACTTTTGGATAAATGCTTTTCCTAAGTCAATGCAATCTTCCATAGTACCAAACCCAAGCGAATTTGGTAAAGGTTCAAATCTTAACGAATGGACATGTGAAACACCTGTATTATCAATAAAATCCAAATTTCCATTTTTTGATTTCTTTAAGAAATTTGAAACATGTTGAGAACTAGCCCCAAATATGTTTCGCAAGAATCTTCTTCGAAGAAGATCAATGAGGACATCTAATTGCATGCCAATGGATGTTATATCGATGTGTTCCTCTTGAAATCGTTGACTCAACTTATTTAGTTCAGTCAAAACATCAGCAAGCAAATGGATGCAAAATTGAACTTCGAATATTGTTGCCATTTCATACATCTTTCTATCATCATGTTTCCATTCTTGTAACAATGCTGGCATGATTTTAACAAGCCTGCTCATAACCTGCCCCCTAGAAAGCCATTGTATTTGATGAATTTGAAGTACTTGCAACCTGTCAATTTGAAATAGGTCCAACAAACTCTTAAATTCTCCATGCCTCTTTGCAAATTTTCCTAGCCATGAATATACTTTATTGGCTAGTTTATCAATATAACTAAATTCAAGAAAATAATTTGAAGCATCTGTTATAGCTAAGGCCTCACGATGTTCTACACAGTGAATGCATAACAAATGAGGCACATCGCGAAGTAACTTGGCTGCCAAACCTTCATGGATTCCTCTCATTGATGAAGCTCCATTTGACCCAAAACCTGCCATTTTGTGTTTTGATAACTTCATCTCAGAAAATAACCCCGATAATGCTTCATACATGGATTGTGCAGTGCTGTTTTTTATTTTCAGAAGTTGAATAAATTTTGTCATGCGTGAACCCCTCCCTCCATCCATTAGATATGTAATATATACAATCAAGTGTTTCTCCATTGTTTTATCTGTGCTTTCATCAACTAGAATGGAATAAAAAGGACTCGAACAAATTTCTTCCTTTAACTTTTCCCAATAAACCTCTTTTGCTGCAGTTAAAAACTCTTTACTAGATGTGATATTAACATATGAAGAATACTCATTAGTTAATGGCATATTAGGAGTTTCCTTATACCCGTGCAAGTCACACAAGTCTTTGTACAATTCTAACGGTAAATCCCTTACAGCGACAAAATACATAGTTTCCATAGTGCTAATTATTCTGGATTTTTCAACATCCAACATAAGTTCAATGTGCTTTTGGATGGGCAAGCATGGTTTTCTCGATTCATATTCCAATAGTTGAACCAAGCGTTTATGAGCCTCAGATGATGTATGGACATTTAATCCACTTAATTGGATTGTACTACTACCTTCCCTTGCAAATGGTGTATCTCCTTTGAATTTAACACACCATAAACACTTAAGACGCTCATCACCATTTGTGCCTATTATTGGATAAGCCCATTTGTGCAATAACTTCCATGCAGGTTTGAATGATCTTTTGGTACCTACTCCTTTACCTTTCTTTTCTAGAGGACCTTCCTCTTCAATATTCTCTTCATTTTCAAAATCAACATCTTCTTCAACATGTACATCATGACGACTCAAGTTAAATACATTATCAAGCATTGTTTGTCTCCCATGTTTTTTAGGTCGACCAATTCTAGACATTGCTTCTCAATAAATTACATCGCAGAAAAATTCATTCATGATCCTCATAGAAGCCCATAAAAAACGTAGTTGATAAATAGAAGTCTGTGAATATCTACAATTTCTCTATAAGCCTATAACCTAAAACCATTTTAAAAAACAATACCAAAATAAATATTAAACAGATTTTTATTTTTGCATAACTAAACAATAAAAAAAGACATACATGTAAGGAAAAATATTATAAAAAAAATTCCTACAAGCAAAAAATATTATGACCTTTGGATATGGACTTTTGGCATAACTGAACCCATCACAAACTAGTAAACAACATTGAATAATCAGCTTCAATTAAAATAAGTAAATTAGCAGAGCCACAAGTAAAGCAGCCTACGAATATCAATAGGAATAACCAAAGATAGTTAGCTATTAAACGAAGCCTAAAATAGATAATTGTATATCCATTATTCATACCAGATTGGTAGAGTTAATATAAGCACAAAACAAATACTATTAATAAAAAAATTGATATGAAAAAAACAAAAACAAATTTCTTACCTATTTCTTTATCCACTCTTTAACTGAAGGTTATTTAAATCTTAATCAAGATTCATTTATTAAGCATAAAAAGACAAGAGGACAGTGAAATGAATCCCACTGAATCAAAGGAACCTTTTACATCTTCAGTCATTACAGTTATGCCACCAGGGACAACACAAAATTTTCAGGTAATATTCTCCTATCCAAACATACATATGTCATAATAAAAAATACAAAATAGATACCCGCAGAAATACAGAGGTACCCAAAGCACCTGGGAATCACTACAATAAAATCCCTCTCATAAGAGAGCTGTCTGAATCAGTCATATATGTCCCTAGAGAAAATAATAGGAGCCCAGAAATTTGATCCAAGCAAGGAGAGTGACTCTTGTATCCTGTAGTAGCTTGCTCAACAAAACCTGATAGTAGCTCAATGAATCATGAGAGATAAACTGTAATAGAATGAGCATATTCTAAAAAATTTGTGATGAGTCAACCCCAATAATCTCATTCCCAAATGATTCAGTAAGTAAGAGATGGCTCGGAGCCAAGTGCAATCCTTCCTTGGACAAGATGTCTGCCCTCTTGTTATGTTCCCTGTAGACATGACTGAAATCCACCCATGTAAAAGAGGACATGAGAATTCTAGTGTTGAAGCACCAAGCCTCAAGATTCACCATGTCCAGGGTAGATTCCTTTTTTGCCTAGTTTATAATCACAGAGGAGTCGCCAAAGATATGTAGGTAAGGTAACCCAATATCCTTGGTGACCCGTAGTGATGCTCAGAGTGCTAAGAGTTTTGCTCTAGTATTTGTGTAGCTGCCACATCTGAGTTTGAAAGCAAGAAGGTGTTGTTCATTCAGCCAAAGACAGAAGCCCGTTCCACCCATGTTATTTGCAACAGCACCATCAAAACAGATAATAGGATACACAGAAGTAGGAGACTTCCCAATGTTCCTAATTCTATGCCTGTGCTTCTGAAGAGGCTTAAAGGTCTTTACCTCTTCAAAAATAATATGTAACAACCTAGTCAAAATGGGTTCCTGATCATCAAAACATAAATGGTTTCTTGCCTTCCAAATATTCCAAATAATGAAAATGGGTAGATACAGTAATATACCCTTATTTGATACCCAATTAGATAGATTTTCCAGAAAAGTAGAGGCATTCCATAGTATGATGTTAGCAAGCTTGCAATTAAGAAGGCATCGCAAAGGTCACTTCAGAATGATTGTTACAGTAAATCTCATTGACTTTGCTGTGATTTGCAATTAATTACTGTTAGTATGATTCCCTGTAGGAACAAGCTTTTGCTTTCCTTGGCTTGTCTTTATGATTACTTTAGACTAGATGTTACAACAGATTGCTTATAGCAAGGTATCTTAAATCTCTTGTTTTGTTCAAAAATAAGAAAATATTTTATATTCTGACAGGCCAATGCCCATGCTAATTACTTAACAAGGATTGATAATAGAATAGGCTATCAACATTCTTCTCTTGTACTATTCTCGCTGTAACTACTATTTTAACTTGTTCCAATCCATTTACTGATTTCTGACTAAATCTCTTTACTATAAATGTAAAAATCTCCTGTATCATTATACATCACGTACAATGCTATATCTCTATTGATAATTGGTCCAGACTCTAGACTCCAGAACACAAAATCAAAACCAACAACAATCATTCCAAGATTTGAAACATTTAAAGCATGAAAAATTCCATATATCCAGTTAATATAAGACACTTCCAATGAGGAGGATCTTGTTTCTCTACACGCTATTGAGTTTTGGAGTTTGATTACCAAATATTCCAATGAGTATTGCTTACCTTTCCTTTATTGTAAGTCTTTAAGAAACATAAAGGAATATAGAGGGTAAATAACTAAGGTGCTGACACCTGGTAAAACATTATGGATTTTTTTTACCACTGCCATAAATAGATTTCAAAGTCCAATTCTCAATTTTCTGCTACTCTCTTAATGGATACCAATATATACCCAGTGCAGCACAAGGTTGAGTCCAGGAGGTAAGCTTCCTATTGCATTCACAATGGCAAAGTAATTTATCATTCAATCAGAGGTGTGGGTTATATATTTTTTTCTCACCGGTTGCAGTGCAGAGCATACTTGAATCATCTCACCTCAGCTTCTATATTCAGCGAGGGTTTTCGCTTTTCCCAGGCCAATTGAATCAATAGTTGTTGTCAGTAACTATGAGAAGTTTTTGGTGGATATTCTACAACGAGTATTGAAAGAGGTAACATACGAGGGTCTAAAGGTTTATGCAAACCCAGTTGAGCTGGACGGTGTATCCTTTAGTCTCCCTGGTTTTGAGTTGTAAACATTTTATTTGTTTTATTTTGGAAACCCACAATTTACAAGGAACTAACATTTCATAGACTGTACAGTGCTGCCCTTTCTAAATCACGACTCACGACTTACATCATACATGGTATTCGATTGTATTGTTGCCTTGACCGAAGGTAGGTAACTTATTTGTGACTGGTTGATGCCACTGATGCACCTCTTCCCTAAATTGCGACAGGTCGAGCCTCAATGGAGGCATTTGGGGCGGTTTGTTCATTGTATATGCAGCTAGGCCAACGAACCCTGTCCTTACAGACAGAGTTGGACATTGAGCACAACTAGGACAACCAACAATGTTGGGACTGACGAATTAATATCATTTTAATTTAGGGCCAACATTAACCAGCTTGATGCTTGAGATTTAGCGGCTGTCATATTAAAGCCTGCACCAGGCTGGTTAACTTGATGGATTATTTGGGGCCAGCATTTACGTCTTCCATTTTGTGTAGTCTATTATTGATCGTGGCCATAACTCAAGTCTGTAAACAACTTAGGACTCAGGACTCAGGAGCGTGGGACGAAATTGCAAGGCACACCTGGTAAAATAGATTTAAAAGGACGCGTGGTAAAACTCATTACTTGACATTACACAGAGTCTGTAACCCTCCACGGAGAAACCACAGTGCATAGCCCAAGACAACCACCTGCCGACCGCTAAGTTCATATTAAGCAATCCATCTATAAACTTTAAATGAAGCCGTGGGAAGCCCTAAAAAAACAAATTTGAAATCCAGAATAAGATGGATAAAATAGTGTACATACCTGTAACTTCATTTTTCTGCTTAGCCAAATCACATTCACCAGTTCTTGCTTCACTTATTTCGATTCTGAGTGATCCCAGGCTCCCAGAGTCCCTACAAATTGGTTTATTCTGGGTCGTTTAGAGCTGCCAACTGCAAATTGAAATGGCTAGGCAGTGGGTGGGCTAACTCCTTGATCTTCGAACAGCCAGGTTAAAACACAAATATGGAACTCCCCTACACCAGCAACTCGAAACCCCAGGTCCAAAATGTAACTTTCCAACAACAGACTCCAATCTCCCTTGACCAGCCATAACACACGTTACACAACCTCTCCAGTTCAACAATTCAAACAAGAAACCCCACCAAACATGAACTCTCAACACTGGAAACTTAGACTGCAATTCCCATCCACGGGAAACCGAGAGCTCTAGGTCGTAAATGCAAGATTGAACCCCAATTTCCTTCCATGGACCAGATTGCAACTCCTCTAGTCCAACAATTCCAGCGAGAAATGTCACGACTCACAAAAGAATAAACCCGTGAACAGGGATCAAATAAAAGCCAAATGAAAACCCTAATCCTATGCAAATTGCAATCCATATTATCCATTCCAAATTCCAATTCCCTCGAAATTGTACCCAGTTACCAGTACCCACTACTACATTGATATCACAACACTGCAAGATACATTTAAAACCAAAACAGTGGAAGCTGTGAGTGGACTTGTCACTCGGGGGAGGCTTCCATCCCATTGGAAATGATAAATTCTAATTAATAGCTATCCATAATAAATAAATTTTAACTAGGCTTCCAACTTGCCACCAACTTAGCCAAGGCCCAACTTCTAATCCAAAGCTTGGAATTGGAAATGGAAAGACTCTGTCTGTGACCTATCATGACTCACGTCGTAGATTGCAGTGATCACAGATTCGCATTCGCATTCATGGTGGTGGACCGCGGTCCTGGCAGAATCACAAATTTGAAATGATAGATCACCAACTTACCAAATTCAGTGATTAGCCTGATTCGCCGAATCACCATGTATAATGTATTAAAATTTTCGGGTGATGGGTGTCATGGGTGATGGGTCCCACTGTCCACATGGCACAAGCCCCGCCCCCCAGCTGCCCCAGACTCAGCCCACTAAAAAACTATTGACGGGCAGATTTTGGATAAGCCCTTCCAACGAAATTTTAAAAAACCTTTGACAGTTTCATGATTGACGGGCATATTCACTAATTGAATTTATTTTGCATGTTAAAAAAAAATTCGGTCTTCTATGACGGGTAAAAGGGTCCTTGACGGGCCCTGAAGGCTTCAAATTTGAAGCCTGCTTAGATGTTGTCTTTTAGGAGCCGGTTTTGATCTTGGGGCGCTACCGAAATTTGACTATATTTGTCAATTTAATCGGAGTTTTTTTTTATAATTATTTTGATAATATATATGGAGTAAGCTAAACAATTAATTTGCTCTTTTTTCGGTTTTTTAGATGATTTTTGCTTGAATTTGATGATATGATTTTTGTTAACATTGTGATTTTCATTGCTTAAATTGTAATTTTTATTGTAAAAATAAATTCATGGACCTCAATTATTCATCAGGCACTTTAATTATGCAATTTCAACAATTTAAGACTATAATTTTAACAATTTAAGACTATAATTTTAACAATTTTCACCACATTTTGGTTAGAAGAAAAGCCATTAAATAATGGGTGCAAATTGTAGCAAAAATATATAGGTAGCTTCAAACTAATGTGCTTTATTGCACTAGATTATCCTTTGCTCAAAGAGGTATCGGTCATAGTGAATGCAATTCATTGCATCTTTGTGTTGTAGTTGCATTGTTGTCATTGGTTATTTGTTTGGCTTTGCTTTTTCTACTTTTTCCTTTGGCTTGTGTGGAGAGCTCTAGGTATTAATGGTTGGTGGGTGTATCCCCAATGGTTTTGTTAATCTTTCCTTCCAAAGTGCTTAGACATAATGAATGCAATATATTATCCTTTGGTGGTTGTGCGTTTGCTACCTTAGTCTTTTTGGCTAAATGCTTTGTGTGTTTGAAGTTTTTCCTCTATTTTGAGAGGATTAGGCATTAATGGTTAGTGGTTGCATCCTCAATGGTTTTTTTCTCATTGCTTTCTGATTTTGGTTCTTTGCATTCTGGGGTCGTTTGTATTTTCGAGGACTATATTGGTGGTTTTGGAGTTGCTCCTTGGTCATTGTATTGGTTTGGTTATCAGTTGTTGTTCACGTCATGATCTTGCCACTAAAGCAGTGCATGGGAGGGCCCAATGCGTTTTTTTTATAACTTTAAGGTTCATGTTGCTTGTGATGTGGGTGGTTGTAGAACATGCAAGGAAATGAGTAAATATAAAGTGTTTAGAGGCTTGATGTTGATCTCAAGGTTCCTTGTTATATAAGGCTTAATAGATCAACTCGTACAGTAATTTATCTATAGTAACTTTATTTAGAATTACTGGACGCAAAAATGACCACTATATGAAGCCTTGCAAGGTAACATAGGCTTTTTGTTGTTAAGAGTGATGTAGTGTATACATATCAGATACTAATTTTCTAATCTATCTATATCTTCATCATGGGTCCCCCAAATAAATCTCTTTAGTAGTAAGAAGAATTGAATAGGTGCTTTTCACACCATGAATTGCAAGATCAAAGCATGCATCACCAATCCATAACATTCCCAATGACTCTTGAGATCCATAATTCAATCTTTACATTGTTTTTTATGTGTTTAACTCCAACACCCTAAAGCAAAGTCACAAAACTAAACCACTGACAAATGGAAGTCATAGGAAGGTAGCACAATGTTTGATCTTTCTCTAATCCATGCATTCCCTCAAATGTTCTAGAGGCATTAGAATCTACAAATGGTCAGATTTGGAAGAGATCAAACAAACCTTATATTCCCATGGATTATTTAAACAATAGGATAATGTACCCTTGCAAGCACTCAAAACTTGCATACTTAGCATCATGCCAAGGAAATTCTCTTAGTGCTATAATGTCCACCCAATTGGCACTGAACTCTCCTCAACAATAGTTCCATACATCTAAGATTGTAAGATTAAAAGGAAATAAGAGATCATGAGCATAGGTGATGGTTACAATGCACAAGAAAGGTTAACTATAGAACCATAGGGTGAAGATTATGATAGTGGGGAATAGGAACAAAATCATAGCCGAGAAGGAATCATTGTATCTGAGCGTTTTGGCAAGGTAATTATAATGAAACACTTAAGAGGGAAACACCAACAGAAAATAAGTTTGCAACTTGAGCTTTATGGTAGTGAGAAATGAAAGAAACACTCGGAACAAAAACCAAACAACATAGAGGAATTCCATAGTGCCAAATGAAATTTGGAAAAAACCCAACAATAGAATGAAGGCATTACCTTGCCCGCTACAGTCCATAGCAAACAAACAAATAATTTTATAAAAATAATGGCGTGTGGTAATATGTACACGCATTCAATCTATTAACCAACCCAATTTAAATCCAACTGAGAACAAGCCTTGCACATATAAATAGCCCCAAAATCATTGATTATTTATCCACATAACAATTCTTTTATTGATGACAAAAGTTACAGTACAAATATAAAATCCTAGAACTAACATTTTTTTTCGTTTGAAAAATAGAACAAACAACGGTTCTAGAACCTTTCTTTTTACTCACTCACACATGGTTTACCACACAAAAAACAAAATCAAGGACTGAGAAAATCAAGTTCGGGCCAACACATCTCTGACCTCCCATCCTCGTCATGCCTAAAAAAGGCCTTAACAAGTAGACAACGAAAGATCCCACATAGAGTTTAACTAAGAACACTACACATGTGCCCAATAAACAAGCAATTAACATAACTCTGCCAAATTGTTGCCATGAGACGACTGCAAATGCCAAAGAA
>LPNX011226930.1:19038-34620 GCA_001517045.1 Pseudotsuga menziesii
CAACACCCACCACAACAACAACTCCAACCCCAAATAGATGAAACAACTTCTATCCAACGAAAATCGAGCAAAGCAAATAACAAAGAGGCTGCTAACCGACGACCCTAAANCAACCCCCACCACAACAACAACTCCAACCCCAAATAGATGAAACAACTTCTATCCAACGAAAATCGAGCAAAGCAAATAACAAAGAGGCTGCTAACCGACGACCCTAAAAATCCCATACCTCCAAAAGAAACATTTGTACACATTTTCAATCTAATAACTAACCCAATATAAAACCAATGATAAAACTCATTGTGAAAATATAAAATACCTTTGTGAAACCATTGCCACTAGATGATCGCATACTGCCAAGGAAAACAACCACCACAAACAACTCAACCCAAATCCAGGTGAAAGAGTTCCGGGCCTATGAAATTGAGTTTTGAATAAGCTATGACTCTGTTGCCTATGTGGCCTATGTTTTTCCTCTTCGATTCAATTTGGCTTTGCTACGTTTTCCCTCCTTGATTCAATTTGGCTTTGCTAGTGGGTTCACTATATAGAATAAAACTGGCGGAAAAAACTTATAAACCCATGAGACAAACATAAATAAATTGATAAAGTTACTAGATGGCCGTCGAGAACATGTTAAGCCCTAAATGTTGGGCACAGTTCTCCATATAGTGTGGCACTTTACCCCTTATATGGTGGTGTATTACATATTATTGATGTAGGCTTGGGTTTATGAGTGGGTCTATTAATTTTTATTGTACACTTTTGTCTCTTATATATAGGAAGGAGATATTTTCATTTGAGTAAGCATTGTATATTGTGTTGTTTTGGGTACACAGTACATTATGTAAGAAGGTTCCTCCCTCAAAGAGAACTGTTATTTATCTCTGTCCTTTATTATTAAGGTGTTGATTACTTTCTTCTTGTCTATTCTACTATTTTTATGATATTTCTGGAACTTGGTTGCATAACAAAACAACACCCACCACAACAACAACTCGACCCCCAACCAAGTAAAAGAACTCCAGACAATTGGAACAAAGAATCCATAAAGCAAATAACAAAGAGGCCACCAACCCATATCACCTGCAAACCTACAAGAGCATTAAATTCTATAAATTCTATAGAAAGACACCATGTGAATAACAAAACCACCATTAAAACCCAGTTATGCTAGCATGTTGCCACACCTTCGGCTCCAAACCTTGAGAGTTGACATCACAAGAACACACCTAATCACATACGAGAATAAAAAAAATTTGTTTATGTAAAATTAATACCCAAACATCCAGTCTAATGCACCTTATATTAAAATACATGTCTAATGCACCTTATATTACCCAAAAGCCTTATATTAAAATACATGTCTATTTTAATCCACTTGTACAGATCAAAACGGAAAATTTTTATTTATTTATAGCATAACAAGTTTAAAAACATCATTAGATTGCATGTTGCAATGTGGATTCTCACATCCATAAGAAAATACAATTTATTAATGGATGGATTCTAAAAAAAAGTTGGCCTCCTATTTGGGGTTTTGAGTGTCTTTCAACAAGTGGGAGTTGAAGTTCATTGCATTAATTTCTATATAGCATTTGGATTAGAGGGTTTCTACACAATTTGTTAACTTCTATATTGCATTTACATTTAAGGGTTTTTACACAATGAGATTTGAGAATTATACTGGGATGACTTTGTCTTATTTATATCGGTTGATAACCAAGCTAATTATCGAGGTAATATTCAAAAGAATTATACATTTTCATGGTACATGTTTATGTACTAATTTTCTATTAATATTAATTTATTATGGCACATGTTTGTGTATTAGAGACTTCCTAAAATTGATTTAAAATCCAATTAAGACCATCTTTGGCTCAAGATAGGTCGATATAAAGATGCCATGGCTTGGTTAAATTTAAGAATTGGTGACAAGTACAACTTTGCATAATATCAATAACATTAGAAATATTATTACATCTAAGTTTAAAGAGATATTATGGAGATAGAATGAATTAGATATTAAAAGAAAATTAAGATACTATGAGGAGGTCATTAACCCTAATTTAGAAGATCAAAACTATCTCTCTATTTTAACTAGTTTAAAGAAAAAAATTAATATAGCCAATATAAGAATGAACTCCCATGAGCTTTATAGTGAAATAGGACCGTTGGTCAATTCTTAAAACACTGTGGGTTAAAGGATTCACCATTTTTGTGAATGGATCCATCCATAGTGAATCTTCGATCTTGTGGGTTTCTTTTGTTTTGAGCATATGTCTGAACAATGATTATGTTTCCCACATTGTTGACAAGGATGGAGATCGAAACAATGCTCCTTTATGCGGTCAATTCAATGACAATGTTGGCACTAAGGCTGAACTAAAACATGTGGAGTTGAATCTTCCTAAAGAAAAACACAGCGTTGAAACTATATTGGCCTCGCATAATCCAAAATATAAAAGGTTACTTCCTTATCATATCCTATACTAATTATGTGTTTATTTTTATGAGTTCTTCCCAAGGTTTGATGATGGGATTGGAAATATTATGTTGAACATGTTCATGATGGTCTTTGCCTTCTGAATTTCATGTTGCTTCATCAAGTTGGTCATATGTTGATATTTGATAGGAATCATTATTAAACTCAAAAACAAATTAATTTTGAACAAGCACAAGTAGAAATCCTCCAGACTCAATCACAACTCCAACATGATGAAATATAGTGAAAGAATCAACATTCTATTGTTTAACACCTAAATATGAATCATTATCATACTCAAAGAAAAGGGTTATTCTATTGTTTAAAAACACAATACCCTCACAACACCATAATGAAATTTTACAACTCTTTCTAGTGATTTATAGAAACTTTGAAAACGAAAAACCAAAATTAACAAATCAACATCTACAATAGAGGAAATTTCAACTGAAAATGGGTCTCCTAAATTTAAAAAAAAAATAGTAGTTAAAATAATAAAATAATATTTAATAATTTTGGAGGAAGGAAAGAAAAAAACTACTTTTTTATTTGTATTTTCAACATATCTGCTCGTGTTTTTACTCAAATTTCAATCGGGAGACCTCGTTGGATGTGGAATTTATTTCCGCATCCAACAAGCTCTCCCGATCAAAATTTGAGTAAAAACACGAGGAGATATCTCAAAAATACAAACAAAAAAAGTAGTTTTTTTTATGATACCTATCCCCAAATTTATATTAAAAAAATGTTTAAGACCTATACGGCATTTCAAATTTAAAGCAATATCATTGGCTAACACATGATGACATGGAATTTGAATTAGAGTTAAAAGGCCCATTTTGAGTTGAAATTTTCTCTAATGACTAAACCTCACATTGTAATAGAAAACCCCACCAAACGAAAACATAAATCAACGAATATTACTTGTATTAATGAAAATAGTTGTCAGGTATCCAAGCTTGAAGGTTGAGAAGCTATGGGCTTCCTCCTTTTCTTTTCTTTCATCTATGGAACAAGGAAAGGGCGAAGAAAGATCATGGAAGTCATGCACATGATGCCCATGATAACGATGAGTATGAGCACGAAAGAAGAGGGGCTGCTAACGAAGAGGGTGTTGTAGAGGTCGGTGAAAATGGTGGTGTTCATTCGAATGTAACCCTTCAAAATTCGAACCATGATGCCTCTATTCATGCAAAATTTCCTCATGCATGCGACCAATACTATTGTTTTCATCCATGTGGTGTTATTTCCTCCCAATGCATAGAAATATGCTCATCTTTCCACATGGAATTTATAGTTAGCAACTTCCTTTACATTAAGAGAAAAATCAAGAAGAGAACCTAAAAAGAAAAAATAAAATCAAGAAGTCTCACCTGCTTAAAGGGAGGAGGTCAAATCCTTTGGCTTAGTATAAGCCATTGCACACCACAACTAGATTCAATAAGCATAATGAAGTTATGAACCAAGTGGGAAAATAATCAGATGCAAACCCTGCTACTAGACCAAAGGCTTTCTCAACATCCTTAGTGATGCTAAGGTTATTCAACAAAACTTTGTGAATGAGTCACGTGGTGCCATAACCTGGAAACCCTTTGAGAGAATGAATAAGTAGAATAAGATAGGCAGGCAAAGGCAAATGCAAATAATCAGAAGCAAACCTAATACCAGACTAAAGGCCTAGGCCGATATCCTTGGCAACACTAAGGTTATTTAACTGAACTTGGTAGATAAATAATGCAGTGCCATAACCTAGAAACCTTTAAGAGAACTAACGAGTAGAATGAATCTACCACTCGATTAAATGCCTTCCCAATCTCCTTGATAAAATTGAGATATTTCAAGTGAACCCCATGGATGAATTATGGCAAAAAATATTTTACATGCAACAGAGAATTAAATGTTGCGGCGGCAGCACTGTGGGAAATTGGATCTCAACCTATTTGAGATCCAATAATCCACAGTGCTGCGGCGGAAGCATTTAAACAGACACATGTGGGACAGTTTTTCATTAACTTGATAGACGAAAAAATCTTTGAATAGCCTTACCCGACGGTGGACCCTCAACACCTCAGGAATCCGGGATGCATGATAACTGCCCGAGATGCATAGGGATAAGGGATAAGGTGTCCAGGGTTGCGGGAAGAGTGTTGTTCATGTGTTTATGTGTTTTAGAAGAGTCTTGTTCATGTGTTCTGTAACACCATTTTGCTAAGGAGTGTATACATTTGTTTTGTGTCTTACGATCCCTTCATCTTTGCAATATGTTTCAAACTCTAAAGAAGTAAATTCACCTCCATTATCCGTTCTTAAACACTTGATTGCCCCGCCAATTCTTTTTTCCACCATAACTTTAAATTTTTTAAATGTGTTAAAGACATCAACTTTTCTTTTTAGGACATAGACTCAAACCTTTCTAGAAATATCATCTACAAATAATACATAATATTTTTCTCCCCCATAGGAAATGGTAGGAGATGGACCCCACAAATTAGAATGAATGTAGTCAAGAATACCTTTACTAACATGACTACCTGTTTTGAATTTTTGTCTACACTGCTTTCCATATATACAATGTTTACAAAACATCAAATTCAAAGTTTTCAATATTGGAAGCAATTTACGATTCATTAGTACTTGAAGTCCTTTTTCACTCATATGACCAAGACGTTGGTGCTATAGCTGAGAGGATTCTGACTCTTCTTCAAATACTAATGTAGTACCATTAAATTGAGTTCTTCCAACTTGTTTGTAAAGGTTTCATGTCCTCTGTGCCTTCATGACCTCTAAAGCACCCTTGGAAACCTTTAGAGTTCCATAAAAACCTATAAACGTATGACCATAAGAATCCAATACTCCCAAATATATTATTTTTTCTTTAACTCAGGTACATGTCTAACATCTGTAAGTGTTCTTATAACTCCATCAAACATTTTAACTTTAACACTTCCAACCCCAACAATTTTACATGAATGATTGTCTCCTAAAAGAACTATTCCATCATTAACTATTTGATAGGAAGCAAACCAATATTTATGATGAAAGATATGGTGCGAAGCACCAGAATCTAATAGCCATTCCTCATTATATTCATAAAAATTACAAATAGACAAGACTTCATCGATCATACCTGAATCAGAAGACTTAACTGAATTTGCCTCTGACTTGTAGTCATCCTTCTTAGATTCTTGTCCCTTCCAATAGTCCTTCTTGATATGACCAGCCTTGTTCCAGTACCAACATTTTAATTTGCTCTTTCTGCCCTTCGATTTAGACTTGGAAGTACCTCTTGACTTTTCTCATTTCTCTTTGGATCGACCTCTAACAACCAAAGCTTCAGGCGAAGAGGTTTCAAGACTAGAGTTCTTCCTTAATTCCTGAGACAATAATGCTCCAACCACGTTTTCAAATTCTAAAGGATCAGTTGTACTAAGGCTAATGGAAGAAAGTACTTGATCCCAAGATTCAGGTAAAGTACATAAGAGATTGATTGCTTTATCTTCATCATTAATTTTAACATTCATACTACTAATTGACAAATAAGAGTGTTAAAAACATTTAATGATCTACTATCTTCGTACCTTCATTCATTCTCATACTGTACAGCTGTCGCTTCAAGCAAATTTTGTTTGTCACTGATTTGGTCATATACAGACTTTCTAACTTGTTCCATAGGCTAACTTATTCAAATTCTAAAGTATCGGCTGTACTAAGGCTAATGGAAGAAAGTACTTGACCCCAGGATTCATGTAAAGTACATAAGAGATTGACTGCTGTATCTTCATCATCAATTTTAACATCCATACTACTAACTGACAAATAAGATTATTAAAAACATTTAATGATGTACTATCTTCGTACCTTCTTTCATTCTCATACAGTACAACTATCGCTTCAAGCAAATTTTGTTTGTCACTGATTTGGTCATATACATACTTTCTAACTTGTTCCATAGGCTTGCTGCTGATGTTTCTCCAATAATGTTGAACGCCACATCATCTGCAATACATAAATGAATTGTGCTTAGCGCTTTGACATCTAAATCCTCCCATTCATCATTTGTCATGGCTAGAGGTATTTTTCTTTTTCCGTCTAAGGCTCTTTGTAACCCCTGTTGAACTAATAAATCCTGCATCTTTAACTTCCATAGTTAAAATTGTTTTCACCATTAAATTTTTCAATCTTAAACTTTGTGCTAGACAATATTGAAAATATATATATTTTCCCTAACAAAATATTCCGAATATAAACAACACTATATTTTCCCGTATTATCAATAAATAGTCTTGGCTTGACTCTTGAATTATATATATATATATATCCAGATTTCCAATAAAAAATTTGCATAAGGTTTTTTTTTTTAACCATTGTTTTCATGGTCTTTTTTTTTTTTTACCAAATTGTTTTCATGGTCTTTTTCACGCCGAGGTTGTGACCCTTCAGCAACAACAACTAGCAGTTAGCGGGTTCCTCTCCTCTATGTTGAGTTCTTCACTCAAGATGGGTTCTTACTTCTCACGGTGGGAAGATGTACCTCCACGCAGCCACCGGTCTCCTCTAGCACATGATTTTTAACTAGCCACTGGCCTCTTCTCCAAGCAGGATTGAGCTTTGTCCTTCTCCCTCGAAAAATTCTTCTCTACGACTCTTCTCCACGCACAAGAGCAATCCACGCTCATTTTGTTTTTTGTTTGTTTTAGTCAGCAGGTCTCCTCCACGCTAGTTTCTTCAGCAGACGACATCAACGGGTCTCCTCCTTACAGTGGCAGCCTCTATAAGCAGAGACTGGTTTAGTATCGCGACTGTCCAAGTAGTGATTGGTCTCCAACATTCGTGCAGGCTCTACGCAGCTTCACACGTTTCAGGTTCGTTCCACGCATTTCAACACACTCTCCACGCTCCTCCACTTGCCAACAACTTTCCACTTTACCCACAGTCAGCTCCATCAATAAGAACAACATTTTCGAGCTTCTAGTGTGGGTCTCTTTCAGTGTCCAAAACAACGTGTCTCTCTTCACACTCACTCTGATACCATTTGTTATAATTCAAACACACATTACACAAACACACAATGAACAACACCATTCATAACACCGGAATCTCATGTGGTAAAACCCTAGAGGGGAAGCACAACCTTTTCGAGCTTCTAGTGTGGGTCTCTTTCAGTGTCCAAAACAACGTGTCTCTCTTCACACTCATTCTGATACCATTTGTTATAATTCAAACACACAATGAACAACACCATTCATAACACCGAAATCTCATGTGGTAAAACCCTAGAGGGGAAACATCCATGCAAGCAAAGTATTGAAACTCATTAATGAAGAAGGAGAGATTACATGACGGGTCTCAGCCTCACAAAAAAATCACACCAATATGTATCTCAACCAATATGCACTATATATTTCATGAAAGAAGTTCCATGAGTAAACCATTTTTGGTTATGCCTGTTATGAAAAACTTCCCGTAAATACCTGTAATGAGAAACCTCCCATAAACACATTAGTTTAGTTATCATTTAACATATTCCACTACAAAGTGTAGCCAATTTTTGAAATTATGCATAATGAAGAAATCATGCATTCAAAATAACAATAAAAAGAGGAATCCTAAGATTTCCTACCATATAAGTCCTTAGAAATACAGATATAGCATCCATTAAACCACCAAGTGATACATTGACATATTCTATAAAAATTGTGGAGATACATCAAATTGCAAGTGATTTATGAAGTCAAATCGTTATCATCAAAAGGATTGAAAACAAAATCGATTTAATTCTTGAAAAATGGAGCTTAAAGTTCATGGAATAAGTAAAGTGCGAGTGAAATGCAAGTCCAAACTAGTGGGGCAACATTTATTAAGTTGTTTCATTTTGTTAAAACCTAGAAGTAACATTTATTAAGTTGTTTCATTTTGTTAAAACCTAGAAGTAGAGCTCCTTGTTTTTTCGTTTGCCATCAAAAGCAAATTGCTTGCAGTTGTAGATGATCCAAAGATTAATATATGCCTTTGTCTAAAGCAAGACGTTGCTACACCTTATTTGCTAAGCTGATTAATCGTCTCACCCACAAACTCCGATCTCTTAAGAAGGAGGTCAAGGGTTGGATTAAGGAAAAAGGATCCATCTTGGAGTCTGAGTCACATAGGTTAGATATGGATATTAGCTCTATCCTCTTGGGCTCAGCCTTTGGTATCCTCACCCAGGATGAACAGTCAGCTCTGTCTCTGCTCCGCTACAAGAAAAAGAAACTGTTAGACCATATCCTTCCGACCTAGCAGCTCAAAAGTCATACTAATTGGGCACTCCATGGGGATTCTAATACTAAGTTTTTTCATGCTTTGGCATCTGGTAGACGAAATCAGAATTCTATTTGGTCTCTTTTGGATGAGGATGGTGGTATAGTAGAGGATGAGAGTGCTCTTAAGGCGTTGGGTCTAAGTCATTTTGCCCAAATCTTTCGTAATGACAAGCAAACTGGTTTGCTTGAACAACTTAGGGTTGTCATGTTGTATCCCAATATGATTTCCCTTGAGGATGCACCCTGTCTCACACAACCTGTTACACTATCTAAAGTAGAAAGTGCCCTTCGCTCCTTAAAGAAGGACAGGAGCCCCAGTCCTGATGGCTGGCCTGCTGAATTTTATCTACATTTCTTTGACTTATTGGGTAAAGAATTACTATCTGTTGTTGATTGTGTTAGGGTTTCGGGATGTGTCCCTCCCTCACTGAACACTACTTTTCTTGCTTTGATTCCTAAAAAGGAGAAGCCATCAACCTTTGCTGATTTCAGGCCTATTTCCTTATGTAATATGTTATATAAACTGATCTCGAAGGTTATAGCTGTTAGGTTGAAGCCCCACTTGGACTCCCATATTTCCAAAGAACAATATGGTTTTCTTAAAGACCGATAGATTGTGGAACCTATTAGTATTGTTCAGGAGACTCTCCACACAATAAAAACCAAAAAGTATGTGTGCACTCATCCTGAAGTTGGACTTGGTAAAGGCTTTTGATAGAGTTAACTGGTCTTTCATTCGTCTCATCCTAATCCAAATTGGGGTTCCTCTTCTTGGGGTTAACTGGATTATGGCTTGTCTCACTTCAGCAAATTTTGTTGTCCTTAACAATGGCACTCTCTCGAAGTTCTTTAAAGCCTCACGTGGTATCAAACAAGGCTGTCCCTTATCACCCTTTCTCTTCATTCTTGTCATAGAAGGGCTCAGCCTCATGATTGCAGATGCTAGGGATCATGGTCTCATCAAAGGTATACAGATTTATTCTTCTCTTGTCCTTACGCATCTCCTCTTTGTGGATGATGTAATCCTGTTGGGATCTGGTACCTTATCTAAGTGGATGGCATTCGAAGTCATTTTGAGTACATTCAGCAAGGCATCGAGGATGTGCATTAGCATGGATAAATCGCGCTTTCTCTTCAATAATCTGGATGTCGACATTGGTACTGACATAGCACGGTATTTGCCCTATAAAATGGAACCAATTGCTTCCGGGTTCAAATACCTTGGCTATCAACTTAGGCCTCTGGGGTATAAGATCAATGATTGGCGTTGGCTTATCCAAAAATTTGAAAACAGAATTCTTCACTGGTCGCACAAGCTTCTCTCACTTGGGGGCCATCTGATCCTTGTTCAAGCTGTACTGACAAGCATTCCAGTCTACTGGTTGGGACTTGCCCCCATCCCTGTATCTGTTTTAAATAAACTCAGAAGTATTACTTTTGCATTTTTATGGGGCTCTTCAGGTAATAAACATAGGTACCATCTGTCCAATTGGCAGCAACTGTCATGGCCAAAAAAGAATGGGGGGTGGGGTATCAAGAATTTGCATTGGTTCAGTATTGCGTTAAGACTTAAGAACTTTTGGATGGTTCTTCAGAACAATGGTTTATGGCATCAGGTACTATTAAATAAATATCTGAAGAATATCTCGGTTGTTGATTGTTTTCAAGGTAAGAAATTTCATTCTCGTGGAGGTTTTGTTATTTGGAGGGGATTCTTACAAACCATTCCTTGGCTGGGTCGTGGCCTTGCTTGGCAAGTAGGCAATGGAAATAACATCCTTCTTGGCATCGACCCTATCGTGGGCACATCAAATTTGCTGTCACTGCCTACTGGGCTTCTTGCTTACTTAGAATATATGGAGATTACCACCCTCGCTAGAGCTCATAATATCCTCCCTAGAATTCACTACTATTGGTATACTGTAGAGGATCTTTGCATTGCTGGAGAATGGAAAACAACTTGGGATTCGTTCATGCACAGTCCAGAATTGGGTGGCATTCGTTTGTATGCACAATTTGACTCTCTTACCTGGGCACACAATAAGCAGAATGGCACCGTAACTGCAAACTTGGTATATGATTCCATTGTCCAATCATCAAATCCTCCGAATGGAAGTAGTCTGTTCGATCTCATCTGGAATGGCACTCTGCCCAGAAAGATAAGTTGTTTTGTTTGGCTGGCATTATGAAACAAATTGCTCACTTGGGACAATCTCCAGAAAAGGGGCTGGATCGGTCCTAGTATTTGTGCACTTTGTTGTGCAAATGATGACAGTGCACATCATTTATTTGTTCACTGTTTGGTTTGGAAGAACATACTCACTAATTTGAGTGAACAACATCACATTGCACCTTACTTGGAGTCTGATAATCTTGTTGAGTTTCTGGAAAAATGGATTGAAAGACACTCTAAACACTCTATTTGCTGCTTTCTTCCCTTCCACACCATGTGGGTTTTATGGAAAGCAAAGAATTATTGTACAGTTTGATTCATCAGGTGGTTTACTTCTCTCAGATGTAATGTCCTACAACAATGAAGGGAAAAAAATCAAGAGTTTTGGGACTTGGCTCTAAACTTGATTATCCTTGTGATTTTTTTGATGGAGCATCAGCAAAAAATATTGGAGGGATTGGCTTTTGCCTGTACCTGAATAAGTCACATTCCTTCGAGTTTGCAGTGGGGGCAGGACTATGCACCAATGCAAAAGCAGGACCGGTTGGGCTTTGGGCCCTTCTACTTACCACCCAAATGATGGGGATTCCCACACTCAAGGTTTTTGGTGACT
This sequence comes from Pseudotsuga menziesii, assembly GCA_001517045.1. Classification (NCBI taxonomy): domain Eukaryota; kingdom Viridiplantae; phylum Streptophyta; class Pinopsida; order Pinales; family Pinaceae; genus Pseudotsuga; species Pseudotsuga menziesii. The sequence continues at coordinate 30,609 of LPNX011226930.1, forward strand.
CCTCAGTTATCATCAACTGGGCAAAGGGTAATGCTACCATTTCTCCACCTGAACTCCATTACTGGTGTAGGGAGACTAGAAAGCTTTGCACACACTTTCTAGAACTGTCTTTCTACCATATCTACCGTGAACACAATCAGCAAGTCGATCGTCTTTCTAAAGTTGCTCTTACTTTGGCTCCGGGATTTGTCTCATACTCTGAATTTTTTGATGGTCTTTTGACCTCACATGACAATTTCAAGCTCTTTTGATGGAGTTGGTGCGGGAGCTTGCTCTCCCTATTTCACTTTTTGTACCCTTTCTTATTATGTATGGAGCGGCTCCTTTAGACTGCTGATCTGTGCTCATTTTGTACATGGTAGATATGGGATGGACTGACAACATTTACTGATGGGTATTATGACATGTTGGATTAGCACTGGGTCCTGCCCCACAACACTTGTTGAGTTGTGACTCTTCTTGATGTTTGGCAGTATGCCACATTTTTGAACCACTTCTATGATTGTAGCCCATAACTTGGGCCGGCATAGCAAATGCCCTTTGATTCTAATGATTATCAAGGACAGGCTTTTTTCTCTCTGAAAAAAAAAAAGCTGATTAATCGTCACGTTTATCGTCGAGGTGATTATCCTTTGTCCACTTTAATTGATTACCTTAATCGTTTGCCACGGTAATCCTTCCTTCACCATGCAAAGCAAGGAAGTCTGTAGCCCCCATGTAAACCACCATTGGCACGTTTAAGCCATGCACACTGCGATTATGTCCTACAAAAGAACACAATGAAGTTGGCTTCTGGACAATAACCATTCCAACACAACACAATATTATGGCCACCACTTGGACTCCATTCATTGATTCCTGCGCTATTTTGTGCTCACCCCTGGGGGAATTGATTCGTAGCTATGTTAGTAAGGATTCACTGAGGGTAACACCGGAAAATCATGTAAACTGCAACAGTTCATTTATAGTAATAATGGCTTGTTTTCAATAAGGAGGTCTCGTCCGTTACAAAGGCCACTAAGTATTTTACCCATTTGTGTGTTAAGGAAAGGAAAGAGGCAAGTTTTGGGTTTACTTGTTCTTCTCATTTGACCGATTTAGCTATTGAACGATTCAACTATCGACAGACAGCTTGTGCCACTTCCCTTTATATGGTAAGGAATGGTTCTTTCATTTCAGTGGATGAGTATGTCATCACCTTAGAACTATGTGGGCGTTATACAAAGGCCCACATGGCGGGAATTGGTAGTAGTTTAATCTGTTTTTCACATATATTCATAAACCTCTTATCCCCTTAATCCATCTAAAGATATATGTACATGAGTACATTTGTATATTCCAATTAACGTATACCATCTCTCAGAACACTACGAGATACATACTCTCCATCATTAGTGATTGTGTCCCTTCTTGTGGTCACAGTTTAAAGTTTTGATCAGGAACTTGGATTATGAAAATAACAGGTCCAAGCTTCTCCGATATGGAAGGGTAGGGAGTTCCCTCCCTTGCTAAAAAACATTACACTCATTGAGGAAGAAGTACCTGTGGCAATAACAGTCTTTGATGATACAGGTTTGGTTAATAAGTTTTCCAAAAGACAGCCTGGCGATACAGGCTAGGTTAATAAGTTTTCCAAAAGACAGCCTGGCAGACCTAGAAAACAACTGCGTGAAGGGGACTCGATTGCACTTGCCAAGGAAGAAAATAATGGTAAGAGATGTATGTAATCAGATTAAAAATCAAATAATTCCATGCATGAACAATTCTCAATTTGTAAAGAGATATATTAATCATAAAAGGAGAAATATTTAAGTGTGCATCATTTTGGGCATCAAATGCTGTCAAATTTCATTTGTTTTTGTTTCAGTATTTTCCTAATGATAGAGTAGGCTTCACTGCAAAATCTCTATGTTATGTAAGCAATTACTTCTTAAGTGAAATTAAAGGAAAATCGATAGGAATCTACTTTGTTCGTATGTCCTTGTAGTTTCTGCAGTTGGAACAAGGTTTAGCTGGAACAAAGTTCAGCTTGGACCAAATCTCTGAGGTGGAAGATGGGTGTCCACTGGGCTTAGAAATTTGTAAGCCCTCTCTCTTCTTGTGTTGAAGTTAGGTGGCCGCTAGAGGTACGTGCATTACTTTCTTTCTCCAATTTGAATCCCTAGATGAGACAATGATAATAATCTTTTTGCTCTGGATTATGTTTGCGTTGCTATGCTGAAATGTTAACGCGCAAGCAAGCCATATGCAATCATGCTTCCATATGAAGCATAATCTACTATGGCATACCAGAGATGGTACACAACTTTCGACCAAGAGAACGAAGGAAGGATACATAATTGATCTAAGATATGGTGGTGGAGGCGGTGGGGGAAGGAAGAGGTCGCTGGTTTGGCGTCCAACCCTCACAACTAAAATAATTACGTGCCAATTATTAGCCATCATTTAAAATAGAAGCTTATTTTTCATATAAGTTCAAATAGTCCTACATGACTCTCAAAATTGTTTGAAAGATGACACTCTCTGGACTATAGAGAGCAAATCTCATGTAAAAGGAATAAAAAAGAACCAAAATGTAAGAAGGAAATTAAGTCGAGCATGTTACAGGGTATATGTAGCCGCACTACACTAGTACAGGTGGGTAGATAAACAACACAAACCACTAATTATTGTTGTAGACTTGCCCTCAATATTGATCACTTACCTGGAACACCATATATGTGCTCAACCTAGAAACCAACTACTCTGTAAAATAACTAGGGACTCCACTGACTTCAAAACGCAAGACTCAACTAATATAGCCCTCAGCCCAAGGTGCAAAATAACCAGGAATTTGTGAATACCACCCAAGCTGTAAAAACTCTACAACTGTTGTAATTGTCCATGTACCTCACCTCGTACACCTAACTCGGTTGATCCTCGAAAGTTTGCACGGTTTCAATGCTGCAAAAACCAGATAAGTTATTCATTTAAGTGTCAACCTGCATCAACCTAGACGCATGGTCACTATCCATCCTTGGGAGTCTCTTCCATTCAATGCCCCATAAGCTCTCATTTAAACAAGCAATAGAAGATGAAAACCACCGCACGACGAGCAACTATGGAATTTCAAGAACGCATGGAAGTCCATTCCCTTCGAATAAATGCAGCACTACAACGAGAAAACTCTGAATCCTTGCAAATATGTAGGACATGTGCCACTTACACTGCATGGTACAACACTCGCCCTGACCTGGTGATGACAACCTGGCACTAAGGCCTGGGACTCGAGAAGTCTGATCTCATGACACACAGATCCAATAGATAGACACAAAAATGTTATTTAAATAAACAACTAAAATCAAAATTATTTCAAGTTCTGCCCAAAACTTCGGAACACACAAAAAAAGTTCCACAAAAAATTCCTCTAGGCCCTCTCAATTATTGTCCCCCACCAATAACTATATGTCGGGGACATAATAAGAGTCATGAATGTCCTCAATGAGGTGGCAATGTCCTCGAGGTTTTTAATAGTTAAAAGCTGATAAGTATACAAGCAAGTGTGATGTGTCTAGGCTAGTATGGATTGAAGAAAGGCTATTTGATTTACATGTTTGATAATTGCAAGTGTCTTTACCAATGGCAATAACCAAAGCATGGTGAGTAGTTTTCAATTAGCCCTAATCTCCTCGAAGGAAGATATAGGAAAAAAGTCCTACAAGAAAACCATGTAATCTTCTATGCTTTATATTAAGGACTAGTTGATTTTTCTAATCTTCTATGCTTTACATTAAGGGGTAGTTGATTTACTCCAAACCATATGCCTCCAACTTTGCTAAGCCTCTCACTAGACCCTTGTCAAATGTTGATTCTCAACCATAGTGGAAATAACCATTCCAAATACGTGGAAATATTTTGGAAATAAATGCGACAAAAATAACAAAATGGTCTTTCAATATATTAAAATTCGTCCATGCTTTAGTTAAACAATGGCTTATGGTAAATATACAAAAAAATAATTATGAAACCCTCA
>LPNX011226930.1:34676-46470 GCA_001517045.1 Pseudotsuga menziesii
ATATCATACTAGGCACCTCATTGTTGCACCAACCTTATGTTGTATCTAGGTCAATTAAAATCTTATTTATGATATTGAGGGTTTCATAATTATTTTTTTGTATATTTACCATAAGCCATTGTTTAACTAAAGCATGGACGAATTTTAATATATTGAAAGACCATTTTGTTATTTTTGTCGCATTTATTTCCAAAATATTTCCACGTATTTGGAATGGTTATTTCCACTATGGTTGAGAATCAACATTTGACAAGGGTCTAGTGAGAGGCTTAGCAAAGTTGGAGGCATATGGTTTGGAGTAAATCAACTACCCCTTAATGTAAAGCATAGAAGATTAGAAAAATCAACTAGTCCTTAATATAAAGCATAGAAGATTAGATGGTTTTCTTGTAGGACTTTTTTCCTATATCTTCCTTCGAGGAGATTAGGGCTAATTGAAAACTACTAACCATGCTTTGGTTATTGCCATTGGTAAAGACACTTGCAATTATCAAACATGTAAATCAAATAGCCTTTCTTCAATCCATACTAGCCTAGACACATCACACTTGCTTGTATACTTATCAGCTTTTTGTCTTATCTAGGTGAAGTTGTAGCTAGACTTAGAGTGTATCCATCCCTTAATCAAGGACTAGGTTGCTTTGCAACTATGCCTTGTTTATGTATATATGTGTCGACACCTTGTTTGTAGATCACATCTTCTTCTGGGCATGTAAAAGATTGATTCTCAACCATATAATACATGGAAATAACCATTCCAGATACATGGAAATATTGTGGAAATAAATGCCATACAAATAAAAAAATGAACTTAGAAGATAGTTAGAATTCCATTGGGATGTTCAAACGGTTCAGCAGTTCAAATTATGTATATACATTGTAAATTTGGAGATTATAGTAGGGAGTCATGGACCTTGAGGGACTTGACAAATGTAGTAATAGTAGAGTGTCACCCATCTCGTTAATATCTCATTATTTAAGTTTGGCTATCAAGTACAATAATTCCAATCTCATGATTTAAATTTCGCGATCATTAATGCTATCTCAATTCTATCGATAGAAAGGTGGAATCCTAGAAGGTTTGCAATCTAGTGCCATTACTTTCAATTTCTGCCTTCAAACTATGCTTATTTTGAATTCCTATTCATTAGTTTTGTTTTGGAGATAGAGTGTCATTACTTTCAGTTTCCGGATTCAAACTATGCTTATTTTGAACTCATATTCATTCGTTTCATTTTGGTGACTAGAGAGCCTCGAACATTTGACTCTCACTTGCATATTCAAGGCATAAATCCCAACCGCCGAGAAACATACAACCGACTCTATATTGGAGAAGATGATATGAGAGTGAACATGGCAATTCTTGATGGAGTTAGCTTTCTATCCGACCATTTGCACCGATCGGACGACTTGGCTTGCGTGAGCTGTCACATCACACATTGTTGATCGTCCAATCGGTGCAAATGGTCGGGTAGAAAGCTAACTCCATTCTTAATTGGACGAAATGTGTCGGATTTCAACTAGATAAAGCAACGAAGAGTTTGTAATAGTGTTTCACAAACCTACCCTTGTATATAAAAATTCTTTAAGTGTAACAAATATATAAAAAATATGGTAAACGGTAAATGAAATCTAAAAATAGTGTTAAAATTTTCGGTGTTCATTTTTTTGATAATAATACATGGCATGACAACCAAATCCTAACTCCTCTACCAACGTATATAGTTGTCATTTTTAATGATTCATGTTTTTAGTTTTATTTTTATGACGATGCAATGTAGGAAAAACCACATCCCTTCATAATAACCATGTAACAAGCATATATAGAACTCCTAGATGGCTAAGGAGAATAATAATGAAAACCATAAATAATTAGTTCATTTTTTTTCTTAAATATAATGAGTTTAATGATTACGAATATGTATTTTTATGTGTAAGTAGCTTACTTATTCATTTAGACAAATTATTTTTCAATTATATTAATTAACTACTTGGGACGTTAAAACAATACATTTTTATCATTTAGGAAATGCTATTTAATCGAAGAAAATAACTACTATATAACAGTATATTAAATTGATTGTCTCACGGAAATATAAATTACACAGCTGTCCCTGACGCCTAATCGATTCGGTGAAACCAAACTTTTTCATATAAATTCACTTATCTAGACCTAATGCTGTGTTATACTAAATCAAACAGCACTACAGTTTCTAAAACCAATTGGTCGTTGTAGTATAGTGGTAAGTATTCCCGCCTGTCACGCGGGTGACCCGGGTTCGATCCCCGGCAACGGCGATTTTAGTTTTACCAGACAACACAGGCACATTAAGTCCACAATTTTGAGTAGCAAAAGACTGTGTCGACTACCTGTAATAAATAGTAGGGATGTAGCTCAGATGGTAGAGCGCTCGCTTAGCATGTATGTGGATGACACCCCGCTTCTCCACCTTTATATGATTGTTGTTTTAAGGTTTTTAAATGGGTTAATGCATGTAATTTCCTACTACAAAACTAATTGATCAGTGCACTTTTTCAAAAAGTTAAATGTTCAGGCAGGGCTAAATTGAGAAAAGAGAGTGGAAAACCATTAGGTTAAAAGGCTTTAAGATCTTGATTATGTTAAAAACATTTTAGCTATGCTGTGTGAAAATTGCACAAGAATATAACTAAATGTGAATATGAGATCTCCCGAACTTAAATTGTTGTTATGTAAGTGGCAAGAATGGGAATCACGATCATAAAAATTGCTATGGAAATGAGTGGATATTTGATCTAAAAAACTTTGTTATTTAGAATTCATAGTTTAGTAAAGAATTTTTGTTTATTTGGAATATATTTAGTTTATTTAAATGCATTTATTTTATTAAATTAAAAATATCATCAATTTATTTTAAATATTATGAATTTAATGATTAAAAATATGTATTTTTTCTATGACTTTGATATGTAAATAGTGAAGACGACTGAAGTTGGATTTGGATCACAGATGCAGTTCAAGGTTGAAGTCTTCAACACAATCGAAAGACAGAGGTGAAAGATTCAGATTCATTCCAGTGGAGTTGGATCTGTAATTTCAGGTGACCAAAACAAATCCAACTCCATTGGAATGAATCTGAATAAGGCTCTATTGGATAAGGCTCCTGCTATATTGGTTGATGACCAAGTTAATAATCAATTAGGTCTAATATTCAGAAGAAGTACATTTTTATGGGTTATGTTTATGTACTAATTTTTTATTAATATTAATTTTTTCATGGCACATGTTTATGTATTAGAAACTCCATAAAATTATTTTAAAATCTAATTTCGGTATAAAGACACTATGATTTGGTTAAATTGGGGAATTGATGAAAATACAACTTTGCATAATATCAATAACATTAGAAATATTATTACATCTAAGTTTAGAGAGATATTGTGGGGCTAGAATGAATTAGATATTAAAATAAAATTTAGATACTATGAGGAAGTCATTAACCCTTATTTAGAAGATCAAAAGTATCTTTCTGTCTTAACTAGTTCAAAGAAGAAAATTAATATAGCCAATATAAGAATGAACTCTCATGGGCTTCATAGTGAAACAAGACGTTGGTCAATTCTTAAAACACTATGGGTGGAAAGGATTTACCATATATGTGATTCTATCAGTGTTGAAGATGAAAATCATTTTCTCTTAGAATTCTTTGCTTACATTCACATTAGGTCATAGTTTCATAATCATTTATACAATACAAACCTCCCTAACCTTCTAACATGTTAAAGCTATGGTGACCTAGGACCACTTCTTTCTAAACTCTTTGAGCATAGGAACAACATTTTACAACAATCCAAATAATGATTCTTAAGGTATGATAGACCAAAGTTAATCTAAGTGGACATTAACCTTCATATCATTACCATCATCAATATTAAATTTTTAAAAGACTTTTGTGGAGAAAATTACTCACATGGTTGAGATGGGCAGTCAAAGGATGGTGAACAATTTTCCCACCACTCAACTTCACCTAACCTGCAAAAATCTATCACAACTCAAGCAATAAACTTATTTTTGTTTGAGTATTAGTTTACAGTTTAATTCTCCAACATTATTTCTAAATCGTTATTTGGAAATACATAATTTTGTTGTTTTAGGTCTTGAGTTTCTACTGCATAAATATCACTTTCTAAAAAAAATTAAACTCACATTAAAAAACAAGATTTCACAAAATGGTTCGATTAACACATGAATGTTTGCATTATTCTCTTTAACATTTCACTAAATGCTTCGATCCGAACATGAGGAAGATTTCAGTAATGCATCAGTAAACATGAGGAATATTGCGTCTCAAAAATATTATCTTCATGTCTCACTAAATGCATTGATCAAACACCAGCAAGATTTCATTAAAGACAATTTTAAATATTCGATGATTTTACCAGTTCAACAAGTTTTTGATCGGAATTCAATGATTTTGTTTTTTTTTTAATTTGAATCCTTTATTGTCTAAATTATGCTTATAAATACATAAATAAATAAATTCAGCGCTTTCAAATGGGCACCCATATTTGAGCTCTTAAATTTTTTTATCGGATTATGTCGAAATAGTATTGGAAATTGTTATCGGGAAAAGGAAGAAATTATCAAATGTTTATCCTACGCGTGCGTTCAAAGCACATGAAGAATATTTGTCTTAAATATTTTTTTATGTTTATACCAAATGTTTTGGTCAAGGGTAGCAATATTTATGTCTCAGTAATTGTATTTGGTCAAAATATTTTATATGCAATATGCAATAGAAATTTAAATGCTGCAGCCTTAGCATTATGCATCGTTGGATTTTAAATAGGTCGAGATCTAATAAGTCACAGTGCTGCTTTTGCAACATTTAATTATCTACTACATGTTAAATATTGTTCACCTATTTACATTTAAGATTACTGTAATTTGCAATGTGCATCTTGGTTAGCAGAAATCCATGGCTTTTGTTGGATTTCCCTATTTTTATCTTATCTCTCATCAGTAGTGGCACTTCTTACTATGAAAATGATATTTGAAAGGGAATATTATGTAAAGGACGCGTCTCTATCAGATTTTAAGAGGATGGAGATCGAATTGACGGAAGTTGATATTCCTGACCTTATAGCGTGTTAGGTTGAGCTTGGCCCCACCCAACTCTTTAATGGTGCCTGGATCACGAGTTGCATCCACGTGATGATCCAAATCGTTGTTCTAATTGAAACATTGAATGGCCTTGCGGTTGATTTGATATGGTGCTACTGCTATTTTTTTTTTATTGAATGGTGGTTTTTGGATGATAACAAACCAAGTGGTGGTTTTAAGATGGCCATAAATTAAAAATGTTCTAGGATATGGGTTTTTTTTTTTTTTTGCTACAAATCTGATTTTTATAATGGCTCTAACTATTAGCCCTAGTTTTAGCTGTGGCTTAGACTCACTTTTTTTTGGTCTGATTCATAGGGCTTATAAACTTGAAGCCTGACTATCAATCCATGCCAACCCCTGTGTCAGGTACAAGGTGGCAAGAATACTTCCTACTACAATCTACGTCAAAACTCAAGATTGAATTCTTCAGTATGATATATATATTTTCTTGCTTGTTGATGACCATCACTAAGAATGGATCCACCCATAGTGAATCTTCGATCTTGTGGGTTTCTTTTGTTTTGAGCATATGTCTGAACAATGATTATGCTTCCCACATTGTTGACAAGGATGGAGATTGAAACAGTGCTCCTCTATATGGTAAATTCAATGACAATGTTAGCACTTACGCTAAACTAGAACAAGTGAAGCTGAATCTTCTTGAAGGAATACAGATAATTCAGAATATGAAAAGTTACTTCCTTATCATATCATATGTTGAATCTTCTTGAAGGAATACAAATAATCCATAATATGAAAAGTTACTTTCTTATTATATCATATGCCATTATGTTGAACATGTTCCCTTATCATATCATATGCCATTATGTTGAACATGTTCATGACGGTCTTCGTCACACTGTACAACTCTTCATACTCAATCACAACTCCAACATGACTAAATATAATGAAGGAATCAACATTCTATTGTTTAACACCTAGATATGAATCATTATCAAACTCAAAGAAAAGGATTATTCTATTGTTTAAAAAGACAAAACCCTCACAATACCATAATGAAAATTTACAACTTTATAGCGATTTACAGAAACTTTGAAAACTAAAAACCCAATTTAACAAATCAACACCTAACTAAACCTCACATTGTAAGACAAAACCCCACCAAACTAAAACATAAATCAATGAATTGACAGAAAATAGTGGCAAGGTATTGACAGAAAATAGTGGCTAGGTATTTAAGGTTGAAGGTCAAGAAGCTATGGGCTTCCTCTTTTTCAATGTAGCCTTTGAGAATTCCAACCAATAGGCCTCTGTTCATGCAAAAGTTCCTCATAGATGTGACCAGTACTGTCGTGTCGTGTTCATCTGGGTGGTGTTATTGCCTCCCAATCCATAGAAATACGTGCATCTTTCCACATGAAATTTATAGTCAGCAACCTCCTTTACATTAAGAGAAAAATCAAGAAGAGAACCTAAAAAGAATAATAAAATCAAGAAGCCTCACCTGCTTAAAGGGAGGAGGTCGAATCCTTTGGCTTAGTATAAGTCAATGCACACCACAACCTAGAAAGCCTTAGAGAGATTTGATAAGCATAATGAAGTTATGAACCAAGTGGGAAAATAATTAGAAGCAAACAGTGCTACTAGACCAAAGGCTTTCTCGACATCCTTGGTGATGCTAAGGTTATTTAACAAAACTTTGTGAATGAGTCACATGGTGCCATAACCTGGAAACCCTTTGAGAGAATCAATAAGCATAATATGCTAGGCAAGCAAAGGCAAATAATCAGAAGCAAACCTAATACTAGACTAAAGGCCTAGGGTGACATCCTTCGCAACACTAAGGTTATTTAATTGAACTTGGTAGATAAATAATGTAGTGCCATAACCTAGAAACCTTCAAGAGAGCTAACGAGTAGAATGAATCTATCACCAGATTAAATGTTTTCTTAACATCTTTGATGAAAGAAAGATTATTCAAGTGAACCCCACGGATGATTTATGGAGAAAATATTTTACATGCAGTAAAGAATATTGCAAAGGCAAATAATCAGAAGCAAACCTAATACCAGGCTAAAGGCCTAGGGTGACATCCTTGGCAACACTAAGGTTATTTAACTGAACTTGGTAGATAAATAATGTAATGCCATAACCTAGAAACCTTCAAGAAAACTAAAGGGTAGAATGAATCTACCACCAGATTAAATGTCTTCTTAACATCCTTGATGAAACAGAGATTAATCAAATTAAATGTCTTCTTAACATCCTTGATGAAACAGAGATTAATCAAGTGAACCCGCGAATGATTTACAGTGAAAAATATTTTACATGTAGTAAAGAGTTAAATGCTCCCGCCGCAGCACTATAGGCCATTGGATCTCAACCTCTTTGAGATCCAATAACTCAACCTGAGTGGGCCCAATGGTTAAGAACATGTGTTATCTCTTTGGAGGTCACAGGTTCAAAACCAGCGGGAGTAGGGTAGGCGACCCCACCGGGACGTCTCGGCCCTTGCTAAGTCACAAGTTTCTGGTATATCTGGCTTGCAGGCTGTTGGATATACCCTTGGGAGGTTACTGTTCCCATGGTCAAAAAAAAAAACTCTTTGAGATCCAATAACTCATAGTGCTGCCCCGCAGCATTTAAAGAGACACACGTAAGAGAGTTTTTCCTTGACATGATAAACGACAAATCTTTGAATAGCCTTGCCCGACGGTGGTCCCTCAACACCTCAGGAATCCGCGATGCGCGATAACTGCCCAAGATGCTTAGGGATAAGGTGGCCACGGTTGCGGGAAACAGGGGCGTGCCCGCCCGCTTTACCAACAGGCTTGGGGATTGGGGAATTTCCCACTCTACCCTGCGACAAAAAATAAAACAAAGCCCTTGTCGTACCGTGTTAGAGTGGTTACAGTGTTGTGTCTTCATGTGCAATACTAAAAAATCACCTAACAAAAAATTAAAAACCAGCGCGACAAAACTATATACCACGATTTTTTGATTGGATTGTACTCCCATGGACACCCGCAGATAGAATGAATCGTATTATTTTTATTGTATTCTACCTAGCGGTTTTGGTTTAATACAGTCTTCTCTTCTGTTTTCTGCTTGCTCATTTTGTGGATAGCCTACAGACATGCTATAAATAGGTCAATTAGTCCAATACACTCTGAATTCAAGTGCAATTTCAGTCTGCAATTTCCCAATTGTTATTGATGTTTGTTTTGTTTAGCATCCAATTCTAAATCCAAATCAAGGAAGGAAGGAAGAAAGACGAATTCAATTTCAAAGAGGGCTTGCCGTTGGAGATATCGAGTTTTCAGAATCTTCACAAATAAGCAGGCCTTCACGAATCTACTGATAATGCCCAACTTATTTGCCACTGCTGCTGTTGCCCTGAAATCTGCTACTGCTTCTTCCGCTTCACAAATGAATCCAAATGCTCGTCTTCAAGAAGAAGCAGCAAAATTAAAAAAGGCAGATTCAAAGGAGGAGTCATTGAGATATGTGATGTATCTCAGCTGTTGGGCTCCCAATTGAAAGCTAAATACAATTCAATTCGATCAAGACAGAGAGCAACAGGGAGAGCGATCGATCACCTGCAGCACCAGCATCATGAGGCTAGCCAATCTGCTGGCAGATTTGTATATTATGAATCTATTTTATAAATGAATGTAATTTTATGGGTTCAATGGACAAAAGTAATTTAAATAGAGTTTTAGCCTCTCTTTCGTCCTTGTCATTTCGTTTCTTTAACTATTAAATGGCGGCCTTAATGTACATTGGCAACTGACAGACTGCTGTAACCATCACCCTCTTTCCTTTTTTCTGCCACAGCTATTGCAATTCCCTGGGCGAAAACCACCTGGATTATTTGCTGACAGTCTTTTGATACTATAATTAATTTATGCTCTTGATTTTCCAATTTCTTGATGTCCCATACGAGGGCATAATTCCTGGATGCAATGGCTAGTTTGTCTGTTTTCATTCGGGATAATCTAGTTCAGATTTACAATAAGTGAGAACTTGAGCTCAGATTGTCACTCTGACCCTCCATCGTACTCTGCATCAAACGCTGTTGATTCACCTGTGTACAATGATACTCCATAATCCATTGATCCAATCCTCCATTAACATGGAATCAAGCAGGTCTTCTTGAGAGGTACATATAGATGGAATCAAGGGCGCCTGCTCGCATTATGCATACATACAGGAAGATGAGGCCTTAGTTTCTATGTTACTAGAAAAGTGAAGGTCACATTTATCACAAAAAACGGTGTAGAAACGGCAACGAGATGGAAAACGTTTTCGTTTCTACAGCCAAAATTCCCTTTCTTAAAAGATGCAGCGTTTTACCCAGCGGTTTATCAAGAAACGAATTTCCGTATTTTTGCGAGTTAGTTAATTTCAAGTTTTAATTTTTAGATTTTTGATAGGTAACGAGGCAAGTAAGTGTGGATAGAGTTGACATCGTGTGCTTTTGCAAAAGGATTTCAGCTGAAGTTCCAAGGATCTCCTTTAAAGGTTTTGGCTTTATTGAATCAATTCAGCAATTCCATCGATTTCACTTACACACTCACTGTTGGTTAATAGCAGCACATTCGTAGGCTGACCAAGTTCATAGCAAAGGTCTAAGTGTCGTCGCTAGTGAATGCTCTAAGTTTGGGGCATCATATCATAAGTAAATTGGGTAAATGTTTTTTAGTATCTAGAGATAGTAAATTACAACGATAAACACCTTATAAACAAATGAGTAAATTGCAACGATAGACACCTTATGGACAAATGCCTAAGCTATCGTATGTTCTGTTATAAAATTCTCCAAAACCTTTTTGACACTGCTATTCCAATGAATATATTATAATTTTATTCATTAATATGTTATGTTATAAATTTCTCCAAAACCTTTTTGAAACTGCTATTCCAGTTAATATATTATAATTTTATTCATTCATATCCTAGAAATGGGGTTATTATAAGTTGCAGCATATGTCCCATTTTCATTCTTTTCATTTGAAGATTTCAATATTAATATCAATAGGTTTACAGAGCCCAAAACTTCTAAAACAAAATCTTATCATATATATTTGTGAATTTTTTTCATTACTTATGATAGTTGTGTTTTGGCCAGCTTACAGCTATAATAAGTAAATTTATGATTTCTTCGTACTATTTTTTCCTCTTTAAACCTATAGTGAATTGGTTTCCATTCTTCAATTTGGAGATGAACAAACCTGGAGTTTGTTTGTTAGTCTTTGAAGCTAAAATTAATTGGGGGAAGCTGGTTGGAACTTGGAGTTTGAAATGCTGAACCAAGTCCAGTCATTACTAAAATCTGCAAATTGTTATAATGTTTAATTTATATATTTTAATTAATTTAATTTTTTGTTTTTCTCTCTCCTGGTTTCTTATAATTACGAAACCTGGATACTTTGTTTCTCGTTTTGTTTCCGGTTTCTCGTTTCTGGTAACATAGCTAAGTTGTGAATGCAACATTATTCTAACACCTTAATGTAGAGAATTTAACAGTAAGATGATTCCATTGAGATTGTTAGAGATTAGATGGAATACGAATTAATTATCGAGTCACACGATATAGAATAGATATTCCTTCCTATTTTTAGGAGCATCATGATACATTCTTACAGTTTTATGCAAGACTAGAAAATATATATTTCCACTTTTGTACTGTAATTTGGGATTCCGAAATAGTAGGACTTATGATTAGTTTCCATTCCTGTTTTTGAATGCTGTTAATGGAAGTTGTTCATTGTTGTTAATGGAAGTTGCATTGCCCTGCATTTGATTTCCCGTTGAACTTCCTCTCAATACACGTGTTTCCAATTTCTGAAGTTAGATTTCTCAATTTTATTTCTTGCAATTCGCGTTTGGTGTAGTCGATGCAAACTTGATTCAATTGGGTTCCTAAAATTGAAACATTAGTTGTAGGATCAAAAGACTCGCCTGCAGACATTCCAGTTTGTTCCGTGGCCTCAGGGATTTCTAACATTTGGAAAAGTTCACATGAATAGGATGTTGCAGAAGTCTGTGAATTGATTGTCCGGGTAATATCATAGCGAAAGGAAACGAAATGGTAGGGGCAAAAGAGAGGCCATAAACTTTTTCACAATACTTTTGATGAGCCCATAAAATGACCTCAATCCACTCATTGCCTATAGAGCTGGTAGTGCAGTTGATCGATCCCTCTCCCTGTTCCTCTCTTCTCCGACCGAGATGAATTGTAATTGAATTTCAGTTTGGAGCCCAACAGCTGAGATACATCACGCATCTCAATGGTTCATTCTTTGACCCTGGTTTCTTTGATTTTGCTTTAGTTGCTGTTTCTTGAAGATAAAGATTCCGATTCGTTTCAGAAGCAAAAATCAACCTTACCAGATTTCAGAGCAACAGCAGCAGCGGCGGCAGAAGCAGTCCCAAATAAATGAGGAGAAATAGGCAATAACTTGGGCGTTATTAGTAGATTCTTGAAATTGAAGGCCCGCTCATCTGTGAAGATTCTGAAACCCTCGATGGCTGCCACAGCAGCCATACAAGAAACCCTCTTTGAAATCGAAGTCATCTTTCTTTCTTTAGATCTAGATTTAGATTAGATGCAAACCAAACAAATACAATTGTGAAATTGCAGGCTGACATTGCACATGAGTTGAGTCACAAGTGGAGTTATTA
>LPNX011226944.1:0-103233 GCA_001517045.1 Pseudotsuga menziesii
TTCCCCTTAATTCTTGTTGTTTAATGTATAATGAGCGGAAACTGCAGGGATCATTGCAGGGCGAGGAAACTGCAGGGGATCATTGCAGGGCGTGGGTCACGGAGCACCAGTTTGAATTGTGGCGGGGAGGGAGACGGTGATGGGACGTGACGGAGGAGAAACGGTCCGGCGTTCGGGGTTAACGACAAAGAGAGAAACGGACGCCGTTGGCGACGGGTGCCGGGACGAGGTCGCCGGCGGTCGGAGTGCCGGCGCGACGATTGCCGCCGGGCAAAATCGTCGCGTCGGTAGCCCACTCCCAAATCTTATCCATGGTACAGAATTCTCGCGCATTGCGCCCACCGAAGTGCGTGAAAGGTTTGTTTGATTCCCGCCCGCATATTTATTTATGCTTCCTTTGGTACGGTAAATAGATGGCGCAATTTATTGTAAGCAAGTGGTTACAATATTGTCGGACATGTGCTTAGCACTGGAAGCGAAGGGCAACACCTTTGAATGAGGGAAAGGGATACCCCTAGCAATATATATGGTACGACCAGGGTGACATCATAAAAAACAATAAGTGGGTAAATAATGGCAATTCAGTTTGAACTCTAAGCGCTGAGCCTTACTTATAAGTGAGGTTTGAACGAGTTTGAACTCTTAAGTGTTGAGCCTCGGTGTTGCAATTTCACTAGAATTTTATCTGTCAAACAATTTTTTTTAACATTTAACGTTTTCCTTCACTAAACGTTTTACTTAAATATGTACCTATGGTAATAACGTTTTAGTGTTGTAGTTTGAAAATATCAATGAACTAAATATGGATTAAGGACAACAAATCAGGTGTATTCATATTTCCTTTTACACATAAGCTCGAGAAATAGTCACATAAGGTACAAGCCCCCAGGGATCTTCCTTGACAGCTAATCAAAACCACATTGGTTTGACCTAGGACCTTGGGTGGAAAGAGTATAATTGCCTAAGACATGAATTATCATTAAAAGTGTGTTGAAGATTGTTTACAGGTTTCAGAGTTGGATTTTGTTCATTGGGGAAGAGTCTAAGAAAAACTCCATTTCATGGCTGATATAATTTATCTCAGAATTAGAATCTTCGCAAAAATGAAAACCAGTTGCAAAAAATAAGTGAATCACTAGTTGGTGAAAGAGTGAACACTTGATATTGGCTAGTAACTATAGTATGGCAAGGAAAGACACCCTTTTACTATACATACCTCCTATAATGTGTAATTGCTTCAGACTGTTTGTTTGGGATAAAGAACTTCAACAATGCCTACCAATTTCACAAACCTTAAGAGCAAGATGTGTTCGTATAGTATTCAGCCATTTCCTGTGGAAGAAATTTCACAAACCTCAAGAGTAAGATGCGTTTGTCTAGTATTCAACCATTTCTTGTGCAATAAATTAAAAAAAAAGGATTGTGGAAGGATTGTTTTCAATAAAGTGGGTTGAGTGGGTGGATTGAGATTAAAAAGAAGAAAGAAAGAAATATATTGTAGAACCTTTCCAATGGGGTGGGTTGATTTTAAAAAGAAAGAAAGAAAAAAGAGCAAGATCGAGAATTTTTTTTATAAAGGCAGAAATGAAATATCCATTAATTCTATAATAAATGCAATCTGCACATGTTGCATGTAATTTCCATACCATCTCCCAATAACAAATAGTGTTTTCTTCTAAATAAAATATAAATTACAAATATACAATCGCTAAGACATAGTCGCACACATATCATACCTTGCTTCAAATGGGTTTCAAGTAGTAAATATGCAAAATGTGATGAGATCAGGTTTGTAAGTTATCCTCTCTACCCTGAAAATTTTTGTACTAGGTAGGTTGATATGAATGTCAAGATTAAAGCAAGTACTAGGAGACTTGTATATATGACTGGAAAAATCCTATAGTGGGAAAATCTTAAAAGAAAAGCCATTGCAAGACAAGGTAATAGAGAATAAACTATGCCAGCCTATACCAGCAGCAGTTATGAATTCCATACTTGGAAAATGAAGCATATGTACAGTATGTTCAAAGTTTGTCTGAAGGATTGTTTAAAAATCATTGTCATTTTCAATGCAATGTAGACATGTTTGAGTTTAAGACAAGACTACTTATAAGAAAATCTGATCCAGATATAGAAATCCAATTCAAAAACTAAATGAAGTTAGAGGGGGCTTCCAGGTGGTGAAGGCATTCACCAAGGTTCAAGTTTCCCCACTTGCAAATTAAACAAATAGCTCTACAAGAATTAAATTATCTGAAAATAATTTTGAAAAAACTCCTAAATGAATTCCAATCTTTCTTTTGATTTATCAATTCTAACTTTGGATAAGGCCGAAATATTGAGCATTGTACCTTGTTAGATAAATGCATTCAGACCTTGATTTGTCATTCCCAAGGGAATTGCAATGGCTTTGCTCAGTACTATCAACATTTCTTAAGACAAATTACAGTCAAGCCGGTAGATGTGAGATTTTATCTTCAAAACTGGTTGCAAGTTCTAAGTCTGTTTTGTTGGTTGTTTAAACAATGGTTGACTCTATCTAGCTTATATTTCCTCTGGTGTCTACCAATTTTTTTTTCCTGATATTTCTAACTTCCATTCTGAAAATAGTGCTAATAAGAAAACCCAGTTTGCAACATTCAACTCCTCAAGCTCTTTCCGCTAAGAAGTTGTTTGAGGTTTCAAGCAAAGTCGCCCCAAACTTATGCCAAAACCCAATACATTTCACTGGCACTGGCACAAACACAAATAAAAGCATGTCTTGGTTTCAGACAAATTCGCCCCAAACTTATACCAATACCCAATCCAAATCTCTTTTACTAGCACTGGCATAAACACAATACAAGGATGTCTTTAGAGAGATTCGAACGATGGTGAGTGCGATATCAACTTTCACTGATCCACAAGCCACCAATGACACCAACCAATGGTTTTGATTTCAATGTTATCTGTTTTTTCTTGATTTTTGGGAGGGAAGAGACAACAGTAATCTACGACACAAACCACCAATAACACCCAACAATGGTTTTGATTTCAATGTCATCTGTATTTGTCTTCTTTTTGGCAGGGAATTTTGGCAAGGAATAAACAACAGTAATTTATGACACAAACCACCAATGACACCCACCAATGGTTGTGATTTCAATTTGGGCCTGTTTCTTTTGCATTTGGGGGGAGAAACAATAGTAATCTATGACTAAGAGAATGGAAAAGTATAGTAATCATTCATATGCATTTTCAAATCAGAAAAACATAAGTGATATAAACGGCAATAAATCAGACTGGACTCCACCCCACACCATGGCTCCCAAACAACCATTTCCCATGGGCAATGCGTTCGTCCACTATTCAGCCAAGCTTAAAAAATCCACTTTAAGTTCTTTCTGATCATCGCCTGTCTCTTATCCCAAAAAATACCATGGGAGATACACCAAATATCAAAAAATGTTGAATTATGTTCACACAACGGCATTCAATGGCATTCACTGCCATAATCCATTAATAGATGGGTTGGGCCATGGAAAATTGTAATGGGCATTTAATATTGCAAACTTCACATGGATGGTGCCATCGTGCAAGCGTGCCAGGTGGACACTGATGACTTGGACTTGAACCTTTTGGATTCCAACACCGTAAAAGGTTCCAACACTGTATACAGGCATAATGAAGTTTTTATGAAAAATTAAATCGTCATTTTAACATTCTACCAAAACTTTTAAACGTTTAAAAAAACGGCTTTGGCCAATTTTTACCTGTATTTGACGGGAAAAATGTTCACAAACGGGAAAATGCCCATCAAATTCCAACTTTGCTAAGCCCTACCTATAAGTGAGGTTTGAACCTTCTGATAGATTTATTGAGCACATAATTATTAATCTGCAAAGGTATAACCTTCAAGCTCAGAAAATACGGGGACTAAAGAGACGGGGAATCCTTACCTTCAATATTTATTTACCCGAAATGCGTGCCACGTGAGGGGTGACTGAGAATTCTGTCACCAACACACAGAATGAATTCCAGCGCCACCAGAACGGCAATCCTTACGGAGTTGCCTAATCTCTAGACCATTTGTACCTTTCTAGGCACGTTTGGCCGGAATCCGGCAACACAATTTGTTGTTGAAAATGAGTTTTTCAGTGTTAAAATTGCAATTCTTATTGCAGAAATGGATTCAGCACCCTCGATTACCCTTGGGGCACCGAGTTTATGCAATTCCAATCATTGAAAACTACCCTTTTAACAATTTCCGCCGGATTTTGGCCAGAAAACTTGCCGGATTTCAGGTGCAAATGGACGAGAGTTTAGCTTACTGCCAATCCTTACCTTCAATATTTATTTACCCGAATTATGTGTCACGTGAGGGGCGACTGAGAATTCTGTCACCAACACATGGAATGAACACGAGAGGGTCGACTGGGAATTTTGTCACCAACACACGGAATGAATTCCAACACCGCCAGAAGGGCATAGGGTCAAGCAGGGTTGGAATTTGACGGGCATATGCTAGTACCCAACAAAATAAAATTCTTGCGCGTTGAAGGGCATAGAGAGCCAGGAAGCCAATGGGATAAGTGGGATAAATTACAACCAAAACGCTCCGCTTTTCCCGCGTTTGTTTAATTAAATTATGCAATTACAGTAATCACCATGATTTTGTTTAGACTAAATGAGCATGGGATAAATGGGATAAACAAAAACCAAAACATCTCTCCTTTTCTACTTAGGATAAGTGGGATAAATAACAACCAAAACGCTTTGTTTTTTTTGCTTTTGTTTAATCAAATCAGGTCCAAACTTGTTAATTTTTGCAAATATGTGTGCCCTTCCTTTTTCAAGTACTCTGAGATAAAGATGGGTACCATTTTAGAAGAGAAGTCAGTTTTAAACTATGTTGATGAAGGAATTAACCCAACAACCCACCAAGCATCAATAGTTTATCAGTTGTTGAAATTACGAAGCATTTTATCAGCTACTGAATGTACCAAGCATCACCTATGGAATTTTAGACACATTTGTTTTTTTGTTATGGGCCTTAGAAGTTAGAAACACCTATTGAATTTAGATATACATTTCTTTAGAGAGTTTTGAAAGTGCTCTCCTTTGGCTGCAACTACTAATTTTGGTAAGATGTTATTTTCAATTCTTTTATAAATTTGATAATAATCTAAAAATAGATTTAATGAAACTATTATGCGTTTTTTTCTTAAACATGAAATTGTTTTTGTTATTTTGGTATTGAGTTGAGTTAACACTTGTGATTGGGCAAAGACATGGAAACAAGGTTTTGTTCTAGGAGGCTCCCAATCCCACTTTGTACGCATCCAATACTTCCAAGTTTCAATTTGTAGGTCTTATTGCTAAAAGATTTTCACTTATCTATTGACAATTTTATAAATGGTTTATTTGATGTATATGTTAAAACTTAGTGACAAATTATTATTCTTTTAGTATAGGAATTGGTTGAAACAATTACTTTTACACACGAGAAGAAAAGATTATAGAAACAAGTTTGAAGTTGAAAGTGGATTCTTCTTATCCATTTATAGCAAAGGGAAACTCAATGGCCCAAAGAAGAAAACACCAACCATGAACTAGTTAGTACAAATTTTGACCCTCCACCACAAAACACATTGACAATTAAATTGAACCCCACGGTTGTCAATTTGAATGGAAAAACTATCACATCATTGGCTCTATAATAGTAAAACTTGTGCTCAAAAAATAGTCTTTACCAGAAGAATTTTTATATATTCAAATTAATATGTCAAATTAAATAAGTTTGTATTATTCTATTTTTTTAAAAATAAAAGAAAATAAATTACTTATATTAGAAAACTAAATGCTTTCAGTTATGAATGAAACAAAACAAAACAAATTGATTTTATTGAATTCTCATCAAAATGCATCATGGATAATAACTAAACCATTGCACTTCTACTGATGAAGTGTTGTAGCTTGGTATGTGCAAGTTTACATGCGATAATAGTTGAGGATAGTTGAGGAGTCCAAAACAGTCCATACCTTGGAAAAACATCCTTATTAAAATTCTTTTGACAAAGGAAGGAGATAACATCATAGTACAATCTCCATTGCAACGTGTTTTTTAATGAATTGCCTCTACAAAGAGCATATTATATTTATCTAGCCTTTTAAGTCAAGTCCTTTGGAATAAAATGTCACACTTTCAATTACACCATTGGTGCAACATGTTAACCTTGAACATTTTGGTATGTTGTAGTACATGTGACCTAACATTAACCTATGGAAAGGATTCTAGGTTCTACATTTTGTTTGTTTCCTAAGTTTATCACTTAATGTACTCCAGATGCACAATGCTGACACGTGTTACTTTTAAGTTGTTTGGGTCACTCTTAGTAGGTTTTTTTGTTCCACCCTTGATTCTCAAAGTGCATGATCAATGGAAAACATGGGTAAATGATTTTATTGTTATATTTTAATTGGAAATTAAACTCCTTAATAAAAACATATATTTTAATTGAAAATTAAATTTGAAAATTAAAATATCACAATTTCAATTACACCATTAATGCAACATGTTAGCCTTGCAAAATGTTGTATGTTGCATTACATGTGGCCGGACATTAACCTTTGGAAAGGATTCTACATTCCACGTTTTGTTTATTTCTTAATTTTATCACTTAATGTACTTCGGATGCATAATGCTAGCACATGTTACTTTTGAGTTTTCTATGTCACCTTTAGTAGGTTGTTTTGTTCCACGCTTTTCAAAGAACATGATCAACGGAAAACATGGGTAATGAGTCTAATGTTATCTATTATCTTTTAATTGAAAGTTAAACTCCTTAATAAAAGCATATCTTTTAATTGAAAATTAAATTCTTTAATAAAAATATTATTATTGAAGCGTATTTTTATTATTAAAACTCCATTGTTGAAGGGTTATTTTTCCACTAAAATGTTCTGTGACAGGCAAGATACAAGTTTAAAATGTTAAAAAATTAGTTGGAAGAAAAAAGATGAAATGAAATTCTAACATTGGGGCCAAGTGAGAGTCATGCATGTAGAGTTGGAATTTCAAACCTAATTCAACGGTTTAAACCATTTTAGTATATGAATTAACTGAATATACGTTTTAATTGAATAGATGTGACGGTTACTTTGTAATTTTTTCGGTACCGGATCACATGGGATAAGCTCTAACTAAACCCCCCCCTTTCTAGTGTTTTAGCTTAAGTTCTTGTCACGGATTTCATTAAATTTTCGGTAATCGATTTCATTTATATGAGAGGGAGTGTTAAATTTATGTCATCATGAGTCATTCTCCAAGGCAATCTTATGCACTAGGATTGGGCCTCATGTGTTGAGGTAGTGCCTTAGGGAGCCTGAGTTGGACTTAGGAAACTTGGAGTAGATTATTGAGTTGGACTCAAGGATGTCTAAGCAGTCTTATATGTAAAGGCTAAGCCTCATGTGTTGAGGAATGCACTTTGTTTGTCAAAGTGAAGATGATGTACAGTCTTGTTGGATAAGGCTAAGGACTTGTGTGTCAAGTTGAATCCTCATGTGTTGTGGTGGTAGCTCATGTGTATAGATAATTCTTTGCATGTCAAAGCATGGATGTTGTGTGTGATGTATTACTAACCATGGTCACTGGAGATGGATGAGTTATTAAGTCTCTCAGTAGAGACTAGCCACCTATAGAGTGAGTTACTTTAGCATATGATCACTTCAAAATATATTAAAACAATATGATCACATCATTTGACAAATCTCCTTAGTATAAATCATATGATAAATAAATTAAAAGTTGGCACATGTGGACCATGCAGGTAAGATAAGAGATAAAGATAAGTTGTATTGAGATTAGAGAGAATTCAAATTGCTCATGATAAAGACTTCAGTTTATTAAGGAGAACTCGAACTGTTAAACTCCAAGTGATATTAACAAGGAATACTTCAAGCTAATTATGGAGAACTCGAATTGATAACTTTAGTGATGCAATTAAGAAGATATTAAGTTAAATGAATTAACTAAGTGTTAATAAAGAAGGTCTAGTTAACTAAAAGTGTTTTGCATGGCGACACTTTAGTTAAACTAAAGACGACACTTAAGTTGCAACACTTATGCTAAACTAAAAGACGACACATAAGTTACGACATCTGCATGACAACACTTGAGTTAGCATCCTAACTAAGTGGTCTACCACTTAGTTGTGATCAACCACTTAGGTGGAAGGAGAGTTCATCCTAAAGTCAGAAGAGCAAATATATATGCCAATAATGCAAAGTATTGCGCAGTTGTTATGCAGGAGTTGATGAGATCATGGTGCAGAGCTATTCTCCCATGCATGAATTCACTATCTTCTGCATGAGACCACTTTCTCGCGTGCAGGAATTCACTATCTTTTGCATGATACCACTTTCTCGCATGCAGGCATTCATTATCTCTTGCATGAGACCTGAATTAGTGAATTGGTCTTATGTTGGACACATTGCAGAGTTCTTCTATCTATCTTTCTTCTCTCTTTCTCATTGATTGCATGTGGGGTGCTTGGCACTTCTTTTATATATTGCACCAAGGGTGCTTGATGTGATAATCATTTGTAAAAGGAATTCTATTCTATCTATCATTGTACTAAGGACATTTGTTGGGGTTTTATCCCTCATTGTTTTAGGGGTTTACCCAGGGTACATACTGTGTTATGTGTGTGAATGCTTATGCTTATGATTGTTCATTTATTTTCAAGTACTATAGTATTTTCACAAATTAATATTTAAAATCAAAGGTCAACAAAATTCAATAGAGCTGAGCCAACTCCCTAAAATGTACTTCTAGGTCCTTCTTGTCAAATATATTGACCAACCTCTCATTGAATTCCAAGTAAGAAGTGATCTTGGCATGTATTAGGGTGACCAATCCATGGCACCACCACATGTAAACCTATCGCTCCATATGTAATGTGGCATGCTTGATTGCCTCAGTTTCCCTCATGAGGTTGATATGGAAGTAAGTGTCTAGATTCTAGACCCAAGCTCTAGTTGTGCACTTGTTGGACCCATCGAACGAGGGAATATTCAATTTTCTCATATTCCATTGCAAGTAAAATTTTTGTTGCATCCTACCAATATGTTTGGGTTTGTTCTAGTACTTAATGTTGCGAAACTCCTGGAAGGAAATGTTGACATGGAAATATGTACCTAGACCCCTATACTCTGCTAGATAATTTGTGAAACCATCTTGGTTGGACCACTGATTGATATGTCAATAAATGAGGTAATGTCAATCTAGTGATGGCTTTACTGTTGACCCTTGTGTTGGATAGGGAGGAACATTGGTGTTACTTCCTTGAACATGTTTCCCATTATGTCCATTGGAACACTCTTCCCCATTGTTGTTCCTACCATGTGAGTTACCAAGAGTTGTTTCACGAGGTTAAATAACTGATGAGGTCCCCTGAATAAATCATTTAGAATATTCATGGAATTATCAGTACGTGGTATCTCCCTATTTGGGTCACTCATACTGCCCCCAAACAATCTGTGCTCGCTGCCTACAAATGAATTGTTTATGTCAACGATTTCTTCTTCATCCTCAGGTTCTGATGGCTCTTATTCTTCCTCTTCCAACTACACTTCCTCCTCTATTGTTGGTTCAATTGGTTGGTTTTCATTTCTAAAGTCTAATAAAAATATGTTTACCTCTTCCCCTTGTCATATCCTCCTTCTGTCATGGTGACATGCTTAGTATTTTATGGATTCATAAAACCTCATGAGGTCACAAGCTGGAAAAATATGTGACTTTGATACCACTGTAATGTCCCTACTCGAAATTGATCCAAAATGTTTGGCTCAGTTGACCCACTAACCACTTTCTAGAGAGGACTGAAATGTAATTTCCCGCAAACACTTTACAAGGAAACTCCCGAACTTGCTATAGTGTAAATCTGATCATTGCATGTCTAGATTTTGTTTGGATATTTTATCAAATGCTATGGTTGTAACTTCTTGGCATAAATCACAAACTACTATAACTGACTAAGAGTAAAATTAGACTTGAACTCCATTCAATATTGTTATTTAACTGTTGTATATGCTTATTGAGTTTTGGAACATGGTGATCTAACATTTAATGATTTTTATTGCATTTTCTCATATAGGATGTGCATGAAATATGTTTAAACATTAAACTTGCATAGCCACAATTATTTAACACCAATAAACTCACTTCAAAGTAAATACACTAGATTTGAACATTTAGTTAGAAACAATGTACAAGCTGTTGCCGCCTAATTCGCACCAGGTATGATTTTAAGGAACCATACTTATTTAAAAGTGTATAAATGTTGGCGAATATTACCAATTCTTAAAATGTCAGCTATAAAATGATTGGAAATATTTTTCAAAAAATATTTTAATTTCCAAGGATTTCATATCATTTATATAATAATTTGGCGATTTTTAAGGTGAAAAAATTTTACCCCATCAAAATTGGGTGAAACAGGGCTTCAAAAAATGCAAAATGGCGAATCTTTTTTGAGAGAAAAACATGGAAAAATAGCCCATTGGGCTAAAATTCGCCTCTAAAATTATCTCTGATTTGCACCTTGGGTCACGTGGCAGAAATCTTCAAGCCAATGTGACCCTGGGGGCAAGCAAGAGTCAAGTGCTGTCACTTGATCTTGACTCCTTCATCTATGCTCTCTCCTAGCGAAGCCAAGGGGGGTGGTCCCTAATAAAATAAACTATGGTGTTTAATCTATGAAATAAAACAATTAGTCTCGGAGATGAGATGAAATAAAATATCACAACTAAGATGAACTGTAAATGATATAAATAACTAGCACATCAAATAACATTCCACACAACACATAAATTAACTTAAGCATAAAAATAAATAAGATTGCCAAAGTAGACCAGTGCTAATGGAGTGCTTGTGTAAGGGTTGCTAGCAAAGTCTCGTGAAGTATTGCAATTGTCTCGCTTGGTCAATTTTAAGATTATTAAGTGAGTAATTAAGGACGTGGGTTAATTGTGGGTTTGGCCCAACAAGTCAAGTCCCTTCGAATTGAGTGATAAAGCGGTAATACCAAGTGTCCAACGGGGCGAGGATGAACATGCTCGGAGCAGCCCCCTGACTCTGTAGTAGTTACCCTTTGCAACCTCCCGAGTTCTCGAGAAAATCACTTGTGTGGATTTTCCTATTAAATCTAGTAACTCGTATCCCTTTCTGATACAACCAACTGATCAGACAAGTTGCAGCAGTGTAGAGCATACAGGGCCTTGAGTCTTGGATATTTTAAGTTTTTTAAAGCTAAGTGTGAGTTTTTAAAATATCGATGTCGATACTCTCGTTACCGAGAAAACAGCTGGATTGGGTTAATTTTACTTTAGGAACTTAAAATAAAGTAAAAATAAAAAATAAAGGAAAAAGAAAAAAAAGAAAAAAAAAACGAAACAATGCAAATACTCCTTGGGGGGATGGGGTGTGGGCACTTGGCTTCCCACTTGCTTCTCTCTTTTACAATGATTTAGAAATGAAAATTACTTGTGCTCCTTTGTAGAATAGGAATGTAATGTCCTTAGTCTGGTGTGCAGACCTGAACACTTTAATTCTGTAATTTTACTTAAACAATTATGAAATTTTAATTGGTTCACACAGAGCATTCTTGGATTGGGCAAAACAAGGGTTTCTTCTGGGAAATTTTGCAAAGGACAAGAGTGATAAGAGGGAATAAAATAGAGAGATTTTAGACATGGAATTTACTCCCCCCTAACACATTTAGATCTGGTTCCATTTAGGGTTTAGAGTCCGCACTGCAGAAACCTACTACCACGCTTTTGGGCAGCCAAACCGTGGAACTAAGGAGAGTAGTTCGATCTGTTTCAACCAGGGGCTTCTGAAAACTTGCAGAGGTTTGTTCCAGAATTAATATATCATAAATAAAGGTTCGTTAAGTTTAATAACATATCAGAGGAAAAGGAAAATATTCTGCAAGTTGTAAAGGTGAGACTAGCTCACCGGGCAGCTCACTAGCTCCATATTCAAGCCTTTACAAATAGGGCAAGGGAGGTTCAGATTCTATTTTTTGGACTTGGGGAACTTATATATGTATATTAATGACTCATCAAAAAAATAATGGGGTTATTTGGAGTCATACAAGTCAAAATATGGAAGTTACAGTAAAACTAGTTATTTTCCAATGCAAATCTAGACTAGGTTGACTTAAAATTAGTAAATATCAGACATTTCGAACCAAATTGGAATAAAAATTGTAGAGAATGTTTATGATATCATATTACATCCAATAAACTTGAAATTACTCTCATTAATTAACTATAACACTCTCTTCACATTGTCCATCATTACAATGTATTTTATTGAGATAATACAAGGAAGGACATGGAGGTTTGAACCCTTAGATATTGAAAAATATTGGACCTGTAAATGAAATATGATGTACAGGAATGGATGGCTGTAGGCTGATAACAAATCCTGAATCAACTCAGAGAGGCTGCTCCATAGCTCCAATGTAACCTGCAATGAGAAGGGGAGAAGAGGGGAAGAGGAGAGAGGGAATGCGAACTTTGGGGCGCATCTCCCAAGAGCCCAAGGCACAACACTCAGAAAGGAATCCTTAGCTTCATAAACATCAAGATAATAAACATCCCAACTGAGAAATGGAGCTCCAATTGTCTTTAAATAAACCTGGGTGACTTGTTGAGCAAGTCAATCACTTGTTAAGCAAGTTACCACTTGCTAAACCCTAATCCTAGCCACAAATTTTCCCTCCTTGAGTAAATTAGCATGTGTAAGAAAATAAATATGTTTCCCTTTCATCCACCTTCATCCAATTCGGAAATTTTTCTTTCCTTGACCCATAGTTGCTATTTTTCCTTATGACAACTTTTCTTGGCTTTCCTATTTTTATGACAGAACTCCAAAAAGGAAACTGCACCCTCCTTTGTCAATTGTTGCCTATTTTGTATTTGACTGCTTTTGTCATATATTTTGGCACTTTCCCTTTTCATGTCTGGTTGATTTTTTCATACAGTTTCTAATTTTCCCTTGGTAAGTTGGCTTGCCCAAGTGGCCCTCCTGTTAATGGAAACTTATTTTCCACCTAATTAATTGCATAATAATATTTGATGACAATTAATATACCAAGTACATGCCTCCTAAGTGACATTTAAATAAAATATCCTAGGTTAATTTATTTAATGCATCTTTTGACCCCCTTGGTGCTAGGCAAGGTCAACACTTCTAGCGATCAAAATGTGGGGATATGACAATCCTCCCCTCCCAAGTCTGCTTGTCCTCAAGCAGAAGCACCACAGAATGCTGCAAATTTGTCCACCATGTTTCTGCTGCACCACTCTGATCATAGTCATTTCCCTCATACCACTTCCTTTAGAAAAAAATCTAACCCAGTTAAGGTAGTTCAGTAGAATTCTCGAATCCCACTGCCTCCTCTGTAAGAACCCAAATTTTGCTGCCACCTTTTGAACTATGTCATTCCTGAGAATACCAGGATCCTATGGTTTTATCTGCCTCCTTCCACCCATCAGTATAATTTTTTTTTTTTATCATTGTAGAGGATGAAAATGAGGTTATGAAAATCATACCACCATACTAGAAGCTCATCTCTCCCAATGCCAAATTGAGTTTTTTTTAAACTCTCCCACCAGACATGGAATTCCTTAATGCGGGACCAAATCATCTTGAGCCTCTCTAAAGTATGAAAATCCATGTGCAAGCTAGCACTGGAACTCATGTCACTGTTGTTATGAATACACAGGAGGTTATCCCATGCCCCTCCACGTATACTGAAAGCATCATATAGCAGCCATACATGCTCATGCCATTGCTCATACAATTTATTTGATGTGTCCAATGTCTCTCCATTGATGCAAGCAAGATGTTTACCCTCTAGTGCACACATCTCAATCATGTGTCTAGCCACCCAATCAATGGATGGACAAACTTTCATGCTAAATGATTCAAGTGGGAATAATTCAGCTACTACTAATGCACTTGTCAAACCACATGGTTTGACCATCAATACCTCAACTGGAAGAGTGGAAGTATCATGCTCCTCTTGTGGCATCAACGAAAAAAATCCTTTCACCCAATTTTCATCCCCACATGATGTGGCTGAAATAGAAGTGTAGGGTGAAGAATTGTGTGCCAAGTCCATACAATGCTCATCAATCAAGATAATGGATCCACAAATTCCTCCATTATTTTTCTGAGTGACAGTGTGATCATGTGCCTCCTCCCAATTGTGACAACATTTTCCTAGAGGCAACTCATAATCTCTTGGGAACCATTCAAGTGCTTGATCTTCATATTGCTTGACCTCAAACTCCTCAAGAACATGCAAATAGGAATGCACCTCATGTGCATGTGTATGGGAGGTATATAATAGCTGCAAAATAAGTCTTTGTTGCTATTCACATGTCAAGAAAATGTCAGTCACAACAAAACAATTATTGCATAAATAAGAATTTTTACCTCCCAAGTTCTTCATTCCAAATATGTCTCTATCCACCCAATAAATGGATGAATAAGCACTTTTATTTGCTGATCCATATGGAATGTGATCATCCATCTTTCTGGTAGAGAAGAACACTTCATCCTTCCCCTCAACCTCAATGAGTGCTTGTCCGATATTCTCTTCCTCATAGCTTTTCATAAGCACCTGCAAATCTAAGTGAATCTCATGAGATTCCTCCCTTTGTTTAAGAATGCAATCATCCTTGTGAATATGGCTGAATGGTGTGTAGGAGGGTAGGTAATACCTTTGCAACTTCTCATGAAGTTTCTCTATCTCCATCTTGGATTCTTGGAGTGCACATTTAGTGCTCTTCAAGGAATCTTGGGTGGTCAACAACTCTTGTGTGAGTTTGCAAATTTATTCTCCATCCTTCAAGGATGATCCATGCAACACATCAGCAAGCTCAATCAAATCATCTCTATCAGAAAGCAATTGTAAGAAATCCCCGTGTATTGTAGACAATGCCTTCCGCATCTCCTCCTTAGATTCAAGAGAAGATTGATCTTCCAATGAAGCAACTATCCAACACTGGTGTGCCACTGAAGAGTGTGTGTCTTGGAGAAGTTGTAAAGCATTTTGAATCTTATTTTCATCCATTTTCAAAGGCTAAGGAAATGAGTGGGGTTCTTGAGGAAAATCACCCCCTTCTTCTTTCCCGCAATTTTCTTGCTGTGACTTGCACTTCTCTTTATGAATCTATCTTTCTTCTTTCTCACCTGCAAGACTAGATGGCTCATAGCTCTCCACAATGGTGATAATGGGATTAGGATTCTCAGTGAGTTCAAGCCTCTCCTCTGATGTGGATGCAACTTCATCATGCTGCAAGAGAGTCCAAATTTCAGAAATGTGTGCATCCTTTTGCACCATATTTTTCTCCTTCAGATTTCCTAGTTCACACCTAGCTGGTGGGGGCTTGTCTTCCACTTCATTGGGAAATTCAAATAATGAATTCAGATCTTATATTTCTTCTTCTTTTGGATCTGATACAAAATATTCCTTCACCATATTATCTTCATTGACAATATCACCCTTCTTTGCATTGATTGTGTGATCACCTACAGGGAAAATAGGAGTGAATTTATCTCCCTCACAATTGGCCTTCCTTTTGCAATCCTCAGATGCAAGTGAAGACCTTTTATATTTACATGGATAGGATGGTTGGAGGTGTACATGGCTGCTGCAAAAATCAGAACTTTTATTATCCATGTTCTTAACATTACTATCTTCCTCTACAGATACTATAGTGGGATGCTCTTCCACCAAAATTTCTGCTTCACACCCAAGCGATGTGGTCTTGCTTTCATCTTCATTATGTGGCTCAAAAGGTGACTATAAATATGATTTGTGTACCTCTTTTGGATCTAATCCAAAAGATGTCTCATTGCCCATACATGAGCCAGAATCTTGAGCAGTGATCTAGAGATCACCCACCAAGAAACTTGAAGTGCATTCCTCTTCAACTTCTCCTCCTATGCAACCACATTGTGGTGATTTGCACTTCACTTCATGGATATCTTCCTCTTCCTCATTTCTATTATCCTCCAAGAAACTTGAGACGTTTTCATATTTAGGGGTACTCATGTCACAATATTCAGAATCTCTGTTCCAATAAAAACAAAAAAAACTCTTAAATCTTGAATATGCAGATGGCTTTGAGGAATCTTCACCTTTGGTTCCTTCTTCTTCTTCTTTTTTCAGAGAGGTGGAACAACTCGGTTCTTCTCTGTATGGCTTGCTGATCATGAAAGAATGCTCATAATCATGCCTGGGATAGAATCCATACTTGAAATAAATATAATCTCTAAAAGAAAGGTTTGCACAAATATTCCTACCTAAAGCTAGATAGTCCTCGTAGCAGTGAGGCATGTTCTCACATGCTTCAATGATCTTTGCCAAGTTTTTCTTAACCATTGGAGAATCAGATCTGATCTCTTCCCCATTTGATGTCCAATAGTTTTCATCATATTCATGTTTTAGTATGCCTCCATCAACATAGAGGATTTCTTCTTTTTCATATCTTCTGCAGTATTCTTCATACTACTCATCATAGTCATCCTCATAGTATGACATGACTGCAAATTTCTTCAGTGAAAGATTTCTTTCCATAGGATGATCCAAGGAAAGAGCTCTGATACCACTATAATGTCCTAAGTTTGGTGTGCAAATTTGAACACTTTAATTTTGTAATTTTACTTAAACAATTATGAAATTTTAATTGGTTCCCACAGAGCATTCTTGGATTGGGCAAAACAACGGTTTCTTCTGGGAAATTTTGCAAAGGACAAGAGTGATCAGTGGGAAGAAAATAGAGAGATGTAAGACATGGAATTTACTCTCCCCTAACACATTTATATCTGGTGCCATTTAGGGTTTAGAGTCCGCACTGCGGAAACCTACTACCATGCTTCTGCGCAGCCAAACCGTGAAACTAAGGAGAGTAGTTCGGTCTGTTTCAACCAGGGGATTTTGAAAACTTGCAGAGGTTTGTTCCAGAATTAATATATCATAAATAAAGGTTTGTTAAGTTTAATAACATATCAGAGGAAAAGGAAAATATTCTGCAAGTTGTAAAGGTGAGACTAGCTTGCTGGGCAGCTCACTAGCTCCATATTCAAGCCTTTACAAATAGGGTAAGGGAGGTTCATATTCTCTTTTTTGGACTTGGGAAACTTATATATGTCTGTTAATGACTCATCAGAAAAATAATGGGGTTATTTGGAGTCATACAAGTCAATATATGGAAGTTACAGTAAAACTAATTATTTTCCAATGCAAATCTAGACTAGGTTGACTTAAAATTAGTAAATCTCAGCCATTTCGAACCAGATTGGAATAAAAATTGCAGAGAATGTTTATGATATCATATTACAGCCAATAAAATTGAAATTACTCTCATCAATTAACTATAACACTCTCTTCACATTGTGCATCATTACAATGTATTTTATTGACATAATACAAGGAAGGTCATGGAGGTTTGAACCATTAGATATTGAAAAATCTTGGACCTATTAATGAAATATGATGTAAAATAATGGATGGTTGTATGTTTCTAACAAATCCTGAATCAACTCAGAGAGGCTGCTCCATAGCTCCAATGTAACCTGCAATGAGAAGGGGAGAAGAGGGGAAGAGGAGAGAGGGAATGAGAACTTTGGGGCGCATCTCCCAAGATCCCGAGGCACAAAACTCAGAAAAGAAGCCTTAGCTTCATAAACATCAAGATAATAAACATCCCAACTAAGAAATGGAGCTCCATTTGTCTTTAAATAAACCTGGGTGACTTGTTGA
This sequence comes from Pseudotsuga menziesii, assembly GCA_001517045.1. NCBI lineage: Eukaryota > Viridiplantae > Streptophyta > Pinopsida > Pinales > Pinaceae > Pseudotsuga > Pseudotsuga menziesii. The sequence continues at coordinate 17,829 of LPNX011226944.1, forward strand.
GCAAGTCAATCACTTGTTAAGCAAGTTACCACTTGCTAATCCCTAACCCTAGCCACAAATTCACCCTCCTTGAGTAAATTAGCATGTGTAAGACAATAAATATGTTTCCCTTTCATCCACCTTCATCCAATTTGGAAACTTTGCTTTCCTTGACCCATAGTTGCTATTTTTCCTTCTGACAGCTTTTCTTGGCTTTCCTATTTTTATGACTGAACTCCAAAAAGGAAACTGCACCCTCCTTTGTCAATTGTTGCCTCTTTTGTATTTGACTGCTTTTGTCATATATTTTGGCACTTTCCATTTTCATGTTTGGTTGATTTTGTCATACAGTTTCTAATTTTCCCTTGGCAAGTTGGCTTTCCCAAGTGGCCCTCCTGTTAATGGAAACTTATTTTCCACCTAATTAATTGCATAATAATATTTGATGACAATTAATATACCAAGTACATGCCTCCTAAGTGACATTTAAATAAAATATCCTAGGTAAATTTTTAATGCATCTTTTGACCCCCTTGGTGCTAGGCAAGGTCAACACTTCTGGCGATCAAAATGTGGGGATATGGCAAGGAAGCACAAATATTCCAATATAGGGATATAGAAAAATGGCCAAAGAGATAACTGTGAAAAGAGGGATCTTTGGATTGCTTGTTTCTTTGAAATTTGGCGAGAGTGCCTCTCTCTTTTATCTGCTTCTGTTGCGAAACATCAAGCAATATTCAGTTAAATTTGTCAAATTCTTTATTTAACCAATAAAAAATTAACATGTAATTCAAGTAACTTTTAAAAGATAAAAATTTAAAGTATTGAAAAGTAATTGTTTGAAGCTAGATTTATGAGTTTTAACATTCAAATCAGATATAACCTTAATAATAAATGAAATCAGATTTAGTTATTGATATACTTTTATTTACTAAACCAAATATCAATTATCAAAAATAATTGGTAACAGAAATAAATATTTTTTGTAGAATGAGAGAAGATATGAAGAAGCTTGATGCCGAAATATGGACAGTCGAGTTCTTCACACTGGAACAAAGAGGGACTATGTCTTTCTTTAGTTGTTGAAGAGCAGGAAGATGTAAGCAAACTCAACCTCTTCTTTAATCTTCGTAACCTGCAATTAGTACAAAATACTTGCACACAAAAATGGTTAAGAAATTTGGTGCCACCTTCCACAAAAACTTAGAAAAAAAGATTATTAAACAAAATAAAAATGTACTTCCAAGATATCTGAAACAAATAAACAATAAGATCTTCAAGCAAACAAGATTTTAAACCTTACCCTACCAAGATACAACTCTCCTTCAAAGGCCAAGCTTAACCAAAGAGATGCAAGAAATTGAACACCATCGGCTACTTCAAAAGCTAAAGACAATATTCATCCACACATAGAATTGCTACACAGTTCTTGACCTCCAAAGCCTTTTATTCAAAATGATAGAAAAATGTTACAAATTAGAGAAGCATAAGTTTCTTGCCAAAATCTTCCTCCAAATGAAGAGAACTTGCTCTCTTAAATAGAAAAACTCAACATGAGGGGATGCACTTGCTAAAGGATGAGCTTGATAGCTTGGCATGAGTTGGATGTGAGTTGGATCTCCATGCTTTGGGGCACAAAGAAGACAATTACCCAAAATGTCAAAAGCTTGACCTCAAACCAAATCTTTCTTTCTTGGGAAAAGCGCCCCTCCCTTGGAAAAAATTCCAATTTGATATTTAGCAACCATTTCTTTCCTTTTTGGTGACTTAAAAGTCTTTAGAAATAATTCTATTGACCTTTTCCAACTCACGGAATTAATTTTCTTCAAGTTCCCAATTCTTGTGAGTTGCTGAATTTCTCATTTTTCCAATTTTTTGGTCGTTTTTGGTTTTTTTGAGTAATTATTAATTTTGGAGATAAATTATTACTTGAAAACTTAGGAAAGTGGGTCGAGGGGTTAAGTGGGTGCTCTGAGTTAGAAAACTAGCACTCCTATGGAAAAAATAACCTTAGCCACACTTTTATGACTTTTTAGAGTTTTACAATTAACTTATTAAAAATAAGCTTGTAAAAACGGGAAAAAAAATATTTTTTTAGGAAATTAAAAAAAAACCTATGGGAGACTTAGGACATGTTCATAATGACTCAAAATAATGATTAGCATGGTAATATACATCGACACATAGGTTTTAATAACCTCCTAAGGCTTAATTAATTAATGCGATTATTCCAGTTTTGGAGGTTTGGGTGAAAAACTCGAAAATTATTTATCGCTTAAAAACAATAAATAATTAACAAGAAAAAAACACCCTAGAATAATGTATTAATGAATAAGTCCTAAGAAGCCAAACCTTTTACATAAAGTCATCATGCTAACTCATTTTATTACAATTCCCCATGGGGTATGAACATGTTAATTTTTTTTTTTAAAAGGGCCTAGGAAGGCCTACATAGACTTCTGAACTTGAAAAATTGAACAAGTGATTGTTCATCTTTGGCGGCTTGTTAAAATTCCAACTGAGTGCAACTTAGGTGGTAACATCTGGCTCCTATTGCGGGATGCGTGCTTGATCTGGTCTTTAGGAAATGAGAGCATGCGAGAACCATAGAATCTTTGGTTTCAATAATCTGTAAAAACATCACAACTTGACAAGCCAACCTTAGTAGCAAAAAATCTTGTAAAATCCAATGAACCATTAAGTTGCTTTATTAGAAAATAAATGGAAAAATGAAACTTTAACTAAAGAAAAATATTATTATTCGTAAGTGCAGAAAAATAAATGCAAATAGTAAATGCTCACTTTAAGGAGCTTATTTTCCTACTCTAAGCATAACATACTCAAAACGTTAAGTGAAATGATAAATCCAATGCAACCACCTTAACATTTTATAAAAATTAATTTTTTTTTCCTTTGTCTTTGGTTACCTGCCAAAGAAAGGACATATTTATTAGAAAGTGCAAACATGCATGGATATTCAGGATGGGTGGGTTGGATGGGAGATCATAAGCATATAACACTTCATCAAATTGTTTTCCAAACTGGCATGAGCTTCCACAGGATTCTTCTATCCAAGCTTGGATAGGGCTAATGTACAGATCTACATGATGAAGCAGGTCAACAACTCCATCACATATATCAAAAGGGCTTTTCGAATGGTAACTCTCCATGTAAGCCCCAGGCTACTCCAAATCATAAGGAACCTCTGATCCAGAAAATGCAGGCTCAGGCTGACCCTCCATCGGCTGTATCAAATTTGACTCTTCGATGCAATGTCTCTCAAAGTATTCATTGCTAATACTTGTGTGTGATTCTGGATGATATGGCTTTGAATAATCATTTGGAAACTTTGAATGCTCCTCTTCCATACCGAGACCTCCCCAAGTTTCTAAGTGAAGACTCCCTTCTGTGGATATGTCATAGATGGAACTTTCAATAAAACCTCCAAAATATTTTGAATAAGCACTCCCTTCTCTTGACATATCATAAATGGGATTTCCAATAAATTTCCAGTAGTCATCATACCCATCCATGTTAGATGTGAGGGTTTCTTCATCCATGTCATCATGCTCCCGGCTATCCATGTCTTCCTCATGTTCATAACAATCTTCTTCAGAAGATTTGGTTTCAAAATTTTTATAAGGCAGTAAACCTTCCAAACCTTCGCCAACACGTGGAGAACAAGGGCTAGTGTCTTCACACACCAAGATCTTATCATAAGTTTCCTTATATGATTGTGTAATGGTTTCTTCTTGAGGTAGATCTGGAGAAAAACTGCGATCACTATCAATGGAATATTCATGAGAACACTCCAAGTTTTATGATAGTTTCTATTATGGTATCATGAAGAGTATCTTCAATAATATCTTCAATCAAGGAACCTTTATGAACATATTCAATGGGATCACTTGGGATGTGTTTCTCAATGGGCCCCTCTAGCTTTTCCAAATCTTTGTTATTTTCTGTTAAAGTGATATGAGGATGGTTTTCAACAATGTCTCCAAATAAGGGTTCTTCAAGAAACTCTTCAATGTGATTTTCATGGATGTTCCCATCTTCAGAATCTTGCTGTGTATTGAGAGAGACCTCATATTCTTTAATAAGTCGCTTAATCTCTTCCTTTCTTAAATAACTTAGAGGGACTTCCACACATTCGACGTTGTCTATGAAAACACGAGGAAGTTCTTCGATGGGAGTATCATGGATCTCCTCTTCACTAAAATGTTCAAGAAGTGATTCCAAGTCTTCAATAGTTTGTATCATGGCAAAAGGTCCATCATATGTTTCCATGTGATACTCTGTCCCCGATAGGTAGAAGATGAAGATCTTTTCAAGGAATTTTTTCAAACCATTCATACTACCCCTACCATCGTGCCACTACTCTAAAAACATCCAAAGGAAGCTTGGAAACGAGGTTATACATTTATTGGGAAGGCCTTGATAGAACCGGCAACATGCCTCACCATGAAAAGTACTAGCAAACATTTCCATCATATTGTCCTCATAAAGCACATTGGAGTCAGCCATCAACTGAAGGAAATATTTGACATGCCAGATGGACGAATCACCATAATTTCCATGAAATACTGGAAGCCATTTATATACATTTCCCACACCATGACCAAAGTTAGGAAAATCTGGGATGTTTGAGAAATCAATAAGCTAAAAAAGTTTGGCTATCTGGGCACCACATTGCTCCGTTAATTCATCCATATCAAAAATTAATAGTATGTGTTAAGTCTGAATTTTGTTTCTTCAATTTTGGTTTTGTTTCCTTAAATTTTGGTTTGATTTCCTTTTTCTTTTAAGTTATTCATTTACTTTATTTTGATTTTTCCTCCTTTAGGAAATTTTGTTTAGTGTTTACATGAAATTTGGAGCCTACTTTGAAATTTTTAGTTTTAAGCCATAGGTTTGTTTTTGTTGAAGGAGTTTTAAAGTCATTTTATCAAATCATGGATTCACAAATGATTATTTTGAGCTTAATAATGCATAATTGTTACCCTAGCAGCTTTTAAACTACATGCAGAATGATCAAAAGTTGAAAAATAGCGATAAAATAGCACTTAAAATATTCTTGTAGCGCTGGGGTTAAAAAACAATGAAGCCGCGCTACAAGAATATCGTGGCCTTCATTTTTCCTGGTTTTCTAGCAAATTTTGTCACGATTTCAAATGCTGAGTGACTAATCCCCTGCTATGAGCTGTTTGCTACGTGTGAAATCCAGATTTATCATGATTCCAAGCGTTTCCAAGTCGTGAGGCAAAACGTGGTGATCATTACTCATAATGCGTTTGAGCTTGACAGGTAGCAGCGAAATTTGGTCTAATGCAAAGTGAATTTTTGCATGCATGCATGTTTGATGATAAATAACTTAATAGAATGACGGTGGCGGCCTAACAACATGGAGATTGCAGTTACAAAGCTGAGTGGGGTTTTTACAGTTGCTCCGAAAACTAGGGCTTTTTATTCTGACATCTGTAATCAAATCAAACTCATCAAGACACCTGTTCAGCCATTAAACAGCTCGGAGACTGGCTTAAAGCAACTTTAGTGGAGCATTTAACAGGTATTTCATGATAAACCCATATATCTGCAAATTTGGGGTTTTTCCGGCAGGCTTCGTTTTATCAAAATTGATCGATGTAAATGTTCAAATGTGCTATGAAATGAAAATTCATCCAAGGAAGTAGCCACCTGGGACATGTTAAGATGCTCTGTTAAGAGGAAGACTAAAAATTAGCTTATTATTGGACTATGCACTCGTTGAAGTTTCAAAGAGGCAGGGTCGAAAACTGTGTATGTCATGAGGATTTAAATGTCAATAATGCTGCTGGTGCAACATCAATATGAAGCCCTAGACAGCCTAAACACTTAGTTTTCACTGCATGATTAAAAGCTGAGCAGTTGGTCTTGAGGTCAAGATTGAAATAAGAAATGAACAGAGTATAAGACTATCACCCTTGTCTTTTTAACACAATGTTCATGTTTGCAGTTTAAGGAGAGTCTCTGGTCTGAATGAATAATGTACATGATGTCTAGTCTCATTAACAATGTAAAAGGAGCCGAATACTTAAAGTTGCAGGGAGACCTACGTGGTTAGTTGTGAAAGTTTATTGTTTTTGGAACCTTACAGATGGAGACATCAACGAGTTAAAAGCTTGAAGACAGATGAAAGCCTAGTATTATTTTGATATTCAAACTGTTGAGAGCTGAAAATGATAAAGTTTGAGATTATTTCTGCCTTATATTTCTCTCATCCAACTTCTGAACAGTCTGCAATTTATCTAGAAGGTTGACAGTCAAGATTTTTCTTGTAAACTTTTATTGTGCAGGGATTGTCTATACAGGTTTCTGGTAGGTTATGATACTAAATACACGGGTTTTATGTTTCATGTTGGAGATGGACTGTCATTAGAGTGATTGAAATGGAATGACAGTTATCAGAGGCAGTGAGGAGTTTAGAATACTTCATTGATCTAAATTTCTTATGACTGTAAATAAGCCCAGCCTGTATTAAGAAAACCAAAGGAACTATCAGAGAAGAGTAAAGAGGGCTGTTTGTGAAACCTGAAGGTTTTGGAAAGGAAACATCACCTGGCTGGTCATAAATTGAAGCCTAAAGCCATATAGTTTTCATCACTTGAAGAAAAAGATGGGTAAGAGTGGTAAAATTAACAGAGCAGAACCTACTGATGTAGGGTGGATTGAAAAGCTCCCTGGATGTGTGGAATTGTTTCAGCAAGCAGGTTGGATGGACTTTTTTAAGAAAATAGATGGGCATAATACAGAGGTGTCTTGTAAGTTTGCTCAAGGTTTAAAAAATCACATGGTGACCTTTAATACTCTCAAATTCAAGTTGACAGTAGATCTGATCTCAGAAGCCGCAGGGATTAAAAATGAGGGTGAACCATGGTTCAAGAAGCTGCCTTTTGACTTTGATCCACAAAGATATCTTTTACCAAATGTCATCCCTGATTGGAATAAAGGCATCCTTATTCAACATTTCAGAAAGGAGTGGGTTGAGCCAATCAGGATACTGCAGAGCTATGTTACTTGTGAGGGCAGGTACGCTTATGTATACAAGTACCACTTCAGGTTTTTGCAACACATGGTGGGGGTGTCAAAGATGAGCTTGCCATTTTTCTTTTTGAAAAGCTTGCAGAAAATGTCCAGTAGGGTTAAGCAGCATGAAGATCATACATCTTAATCAATCTTCCATCATGGGCTGATTAAACTGATTATTAACACTGTTTTGCAACATGAAGGGAAGACCTGGGACTTTTTTATCTTTTGGTCTGGTTTTCAAACCAAAGAAGAAGATCAAAAACCTAAAAGGCAAGCTGACAAGGGTAAGGTTTTAATGAGAAAATTAGGACAGAGGCCTAAGCTGGAGGTTAAAGAAGAGGTCAAAACTGAGAAAATATCAGAGCAAGTGGAAGAGGATAATAAACCTAAAGTATTTTCAGCTAGTAGCAAAGGCAAGTACTCACTGTTTGAAGACCAAAAGCAGCTGCTACAGCCCATGGTACCAACAAAGGTCCCTCATGAAATGAAAACTGTTGATACAAAAAAGGTGGCTGTACATGAAGAAGAATTGCAAGTCAAACAGAGAAGCCCCATTACTATATTGTCTGATGATGAAGGTTACCTTTTAGAAGAGGAGCAGGTAGAAAAAACTACAGTTGAAGCTGAAACCTACAGAGAAATTCCTACTTCAGGCAGCAAAGCAGCAAAACCTAACAGAAAGAGGAGTAAGCTCGAAGCAGTAGAGTTGACTGCTATCCAGCATCAAAGAAAGGAGCTGAAAATGCCAGGAGAAATAGCATCATATTGGAGACCTATGGGTTAATGAAGGTTAACAGGGGGCTTATAGAAGAACTGCAAGATGTCTATAATCATTTCCAGGAGCTGTCAGAAGTATCCAAAGAAGTTCTCAAAAGGAAAAGAGTTACTGACATGCATTCCACAAGGTTGGAAAAAACAGTCCAGGACCTACAACAGAGAAACAAGGAGCTCATAAAGAACATTAATGACATGGAGTAGAAGCAAAAGAAAGCAAAGAAGAAGTCACAAGCTCTAGATGGTATTGCCTTGTTGGCTAAAGAGGCAAAAGAGCTTTAAGCCAGTTGTCATTTAGTTAGTTGTTATATTTTGAGTAAACACATATGTTAGTGATTTACTATTTTTAGCATATTTTGTAATTTTGTAACTTTGTACATTTTTACTTTACCTCAGCGAGTTGATAGAGGCAGTTAGGGTTTTAGACCCAACTGATTTTGTAAAGAAACTCTATTTAGGGAGATTAGAGAATCATTAGCAGGGTTCTGATTTTTTGGGAGCTATAGGAGGTCTGCAGACTGTTTGTATCTTCAGAATTGTTCAGAGCTAAGTATTGTGACTCTTATAAGCATTTGCTGATGAAATTATGAGATATACATGAATTTTATCCTTCAGTTTTTTCTGTGTTGGCTTCATTATTGAACTTGTTTAGTTTCTTAATAGATATATTCATTGCTGGTTAATGTGTATTTGCTGGTAGTGCTTGTCTGTTAGGTATGAACTTCAGCATAGTCTTTCTGTTGGATCTTGTTGATATATCATGCATCTTTATCATCTTTTGTTTATGATCTAGTTGTTATTTTGTTTCTGAATGTATTCCCTGATAGTTCCTAAAGCTTACAACCATTAAAACACTACAGAAACCCTAAACTTTATCTGTTTTATTGAATTTTATCTTGAGTGTGTGTTGGCTTGTTTCTCTGGCCTTAGAAACAATTTCTGGCACAAACAGTATGCATTTGATATAACCATAGAACCTTGTACTGAACAGGTGGAGCTATCACGTGATGCGATTTAAAGGTTTTATTATGTCGCATGGGCTCATCTACACACAACAAAACTTCACAAGTTTATGAGATAACAGGGTTTTATCCCTTCAATGGAGTTGCCACTTGAGAAGAAAAAATATGCATTTAAAACTTTCTCACAAAAATTTTCCTTTTGTTTTTCGTATGTAAATTATAAAAAAGAAAAAAGGTTAGTGGAGTCGCCAGATGAAAAATTAAAAACTAATCTAAAAAATCATCAAAGAAAAGAAAAACAAAAAGAGGAAACAAAAGTCGTATTCCGAGAATAAAAAGATTTATCCCCGGAAATGGCGCCAAAATGTTGCCACCTAATTCGCACTTCGGGTCATGTGGCAGAAATCTTCAAGCCACTGGGTGCGACCTTGGGGGCAAGGAAGAGTCAAGTGCTGTCACTTGATCTTGACTCCTCTGTCTAGGCTCTCTCCTAGCGAAGCCAAGGGGGGTGGTCCCTAATAAAATAAACTATGGTGTTTAATCTATGAAATAAAACAATTAGTCTAGGAGATGAGATGAAATAAAATATCACAACGAAGATGAACTGCAAATGATATAAATAACTACCACATCAAATAACATTCCACACAACACATAAATGAACTTAAGCATAAAAATAATTAAGATTGCCAAAATAGACTAGTGCTAATGGAGTACTTGTGTAAGGGTTGCTAGTGAAGTCTCAGGAAGTATTACAGTTGTCTCAGTTGATCAATTTTAACATTATTAAGTGAGTAATTAAGGGCATGGGTTAATTGTTGGTTTGGCCCAACAAGTCAAGTCCCTTTGAACTGAGTTCTAAAGTGGTAATACCAAGTGTCCAACGGGGCAAGGATGAACCTGCTTGGAGTAGCCCTATGACTCTGTAGTAGTTACCCTTTGCAACCTCCCGAGTTCTCGAGAAAATCACTTGTGTGGATTTTCCTATTAAATCTAGTAACTCGTATCCCTTTCTGATACAACCAATTGATTAGACAAGTTGCAGCAGTGTAGAGCATACGGGGACTTGAGTCTTGGATATTTTAAGTTTTTTAAAGCTAAGTGTGAGTTTTTTAAATATCGATGTCAATACTCTCGTTACTAAGAACACAGCCGGATTGGGTTGATTTTACTTCAGGAACTTAAAATAAACTAAAAAAAAAAAAAAAAAACGAAACAGTGCGAATCCCCCCTTGGGGGATGGGGTGTGGGAACTTGGCTTCCCACTTGCTTCTCTCTTTTACAATGATTTAGAAATGGAAATTACTTATGCTCCTTTGTAGAATAGGAAGCACAAGTATTACAATATAGGGCCTTAGAAAAATGGCCAAAGAGATAACTGTGAAAAGAGGGATCTTCGGATTGCTTGTTTCTTCGAAATTTGGCCAGAGTGCCTCTCTCTTTTATCTACTTCTACTGCAAAAAAGCAAGCAATATTCAGTTAAATATGTCAAATTCTTTATTTAAACAATAAAAAATTAACATGTAATTCAAGTAACTTTTAAAAGATAAAAATTTAAAGTATTGAAAAGTACTTGTTTGAAGCTAGATTTATGAGTTTTAACATTCAAATCAGATATAACCTTAATAATAAATGAAATCAGATTTAGTTATTGATATACTTTTATTTACTAAACCAAATATCAATTATCAAAAATAATTGGTAACAGAAATAAATATTTTTTGTAGAATGAGAGAAGATATGAAGAAGCTTGATGCCGAAATATGGATAGTGGAGTTCTTCACACTGGAACAAAGAGGGACTATGTCTTTCTTTAGTTGTTGAAGAGCAGGAAGATGTAAGCAAACTCAACCTCTTCTTCAATCTTCGTAACATGCAATTAGTACAAAATACTTGCACACAAAAATGGTTAAGAAATTTGGTGCCACCTGCCACAAAAACTCAGAAAACAAGATTATTAAACAAAATAAAAATGTACTTCCAAGATATCTGAAACAAATAAACAATAAGATCTTCAAGCAAACAAGCTTTTAAATCTTACCCTACCAATATACAATTGTCCTTCAAAGGCCAAGCTTAACCAAAGAGATGCAAGAAAATGAACACCATCGGCTACTTCAAAAGCTCAAGACAATATTCATCCACACATAGAATCGCTACACAGTTCTTGACCTCCAAATCCTTTTATTCAAAATGATAGAAAAATGTTACAAATTAGAGAAGTGTAAGTTCCTTGCCAAAATCTTTCTCCAAATGAAAAGAACTTGCTCTCTTAAATAGAAAAACTCAACATGAGGGGATGCACTTGCTAAAGGATGAGCTTGATAGCTTGGCATGAGTTGGATGTGAGTTGGATCTCCATGATTTGGGGCAAAAAGAAGACAATTACCCAAAATGTCAAAAGCTTGACCTCAAACCAAATCTTTCTTTCTTTCTTGGGAAAAGCGCCCCTCTCTTGGAAAAAATCCAATTTGATATTTGGCAACCATTTCTTTCCTTTTTGGTGACTTGCAACTCTTTATAAATAATCCAATTGACCTTTGCCAACTCACGGAATCAATTTTCTTCAAGTTTCCAATTCTTGTAAGTTTGTGAATTTCTCATTTTTTCCAATTTTTTGGTCTTTTTTGGTTTTTTTGAGTAATTATTAATTTTGGAGATAAATTATTACTCGAAAACTTAGGAAAGTGGGTCTAGAGGTTAAGTGGTGCTCTGAGTTAGAAAACGAGCACTCCCATGGAAAAATGAACCTCCTAGCCACACTTTTATGACTTTTTAGAGTTTTACAATTAACTTATTAAAAATAAGCTTGTAAAAACGGAATTTTTTTTTTCTTTCGAAAATTAAAAAAAACCTATGGGGGACTTAGGACATGTTGATAATGACTCAAAAAAATGAGTAGCATGGTAATATACATCGACACATAGGTTTTAATAACCCCCTAAGGATTAATTAATTAATGTGATTATTCCAGCTTTGGAGGTTTGGTTGAAAAACTCGAAAATTATTTATCACTTAAAAACAATAAATAATTAACAAGAAAAAAACAACCTAGAATAATGGATTAATGAATAAGTCCTAAGAAGCCAAACCTTTTACATAAATTCATCATGCTAAATCATTTTATTACAATCCCCCATGGGATATGAACATGTTAAATTAAAAAAAAAAAAGGGCCTAGGAAGGCCTGCAAGGACTTCTGAACTTGAAAAATTGAACAAGTGATTGTTCATCTTTGGTGGCTCGTTAAAAGTCCAACTAAGTGCAACTCAGGTGCTAACACAAGCCTATAAGTAGCATAGTACAAATCTAGAAGCAAGCTTTGATAGCTCATTGTTGATGTCCTTACTGAAGGTTGTTGCAGATTTATGGGGCCTGGGCTAATATTAAAGTTTGTGTGGATGAAACAGTTGTTCATAGTGTCCTAATTCATGTAGCGACTCCTTTGTCCAGCAAGCGTGAAAGACAAATACTAGAACAACCTTCTTATGGTAAATGCAACATATGACCAAGCTTCAAGATGAGTAAATGGATGTCCCTTCCAATGTGATTCCCCTTTTCCTCCTACACCCTAAAAAATATGCCCTTAAACAATGCCAAAGCATACTTCCATCACAACTCTGGAACAATGCACTAAGTGTACCCTCTATTTGGACCCCCAAAACTCCACAATATATTGATCTTCCTTACTCTTCAAGCCTAGGCATGAGGTCACTTACAAGATGGTGTATTTGGGCATATAACATTGCATTCATGAAGTTAACTTAACATTCCAAACCCATCTACCATGCTCTATTGCAGAGTGTTCCCTCTTCACAATCTAGAGATTTTTCAAGTGCGCCCTCCTATATTTGGTCACTAGATTTTACCCACAGTTGTTCCCTTCCTTACTCAGATGTATAGAATGATCTTCTCCTTTATTAACTAGTGTGCCATGATTTTACCAAGCAAGCAGGGAACCCCTCCAAGCAAGTGCGCACTTGCTATTTCTTCCATAGTTCTCAACTCAATAATATAAATCTAATGATGAAAAATCCATTACAAACCATGATGGTGATGCAAAAGTGAGAAACCTAAAATGATTCCTCCTCAATAGATGGCTAGGGTAGGTTGTCTCACTACTAAAACCATTCACCTCCTCCTAGGTTTTCGTCCAAGAGAAGCGTTGTTCAAGAGCTCTTTTTTCACAATTGCAAATGACAAGAATGAGAGAATGAACTCTCATTTCCCTTTTTATAATTTTCACTTTCCCCTCTTAGTGACTTTTAAACTTCCCTTAACACTTGGTCAAGCCCAGTTTGACTTGGTCAACACAGGTCCCAAGATGGATATGGTTGTAGTAATTATGTTGTTGTGTTTTGATGCCTTTGGAGGCCATACATGCCATTCCAATGCTTAAGAAATGCAAAATTTGGTTCAATACAGTGATTGGGTGAATTTTTAATAAAATGAACCAAATTTTATTAAATTTTGAAAAAAATATTTGAGGGCCTTCCACCAACAACGTTTTTGGGGTACGAGTAATGAGTATTACCATATTGCTATTTTTTGGAAATTTTGGCGTAGTCAAATTTTATTTCCGACAACGAAAGATGGAGTTATGGTCATATTGAATATTTACAGAGAAATTCAGGCGATTAATTTTAAATGATCAAAGTAACCATGGCTAATCCAAAAAAATCAATTTGGCTAATTCATGGCTAGGAAATGATGTGGGATGCTATATTATCATGATTAGAGGATCTATGGACCATTTTGCATGCTTATATCTCAGTGAGGGGGTCATCATTATTTTATTCCATCCTCTAGAGAGGATATCCTCCATGGGGGCACACTTCTTCATGGCATTGGGGTATTATCATGTTATTACCTTGTATCATTGTACTAAGGGTGGCCTTAGGGTGATTTAAGCCCTTAAGTGACCCTCTTCACCATGTTATTACATTTTATATCTTTTATTTATGATATTTCACCTTATCTTGGGTGTTAGAGTCAAATGTGCACCCCCTCTATTGTGAGTGATCCATGTATTGTAAAAATTAGATATCTCAACCATTGATGATGTTATAATATCTACCGTTGAATTGAATTAGTTAAAATGTGTACATCACTCTCCTCCTATTTAATAGAGAGGACTCCGCCATTGTAAAGCAACTTTTGGATCTTGGATATTAGACTAGAGAAAAATCATTCATATGCAAAAACTTGAGATTGTTGTCTAGAATGTTCTTGTTTTGTGATTGCATTGTCCTACACTATGAACTCTTTTGAATTTATGGTGGTTTTCATTGGCATACATTAGTTGTGGTTACTTTGTGGAAAGGTAGTGATTTGAAGAGGGGCGTTATTATCTAAGGTGTAGCTTTCCTCTCCACTTCGTGGTTCTTCAAAGAGTTTTCTCTTATTCATTTTTTCAAGTGATATGCTTTCTTAATTTGTCGTAAACTCATTTCTTTTTTGAACGACAAATTGATATCTATTGTTTGCTTGTCCAGGAGAGAGGGGTGCATTGGCCACATTGGGAGTTTTGTTTTCAAGGAAAGATAATCACTGAATCTTCATCAAGTTGGGAATTACTCATAAGAGTCTCACAATATTAAAATTCGCCAAGTTTCCAGGTATGTTCTTGAACAATTTCTCTTATTTTGATTTTCATTCTATTGATCGCTTAATAAAACCCTCAATATAGTAACTTTACAAATTTCTTGGTATTGCACTTCTTGGAATTTTGACAAATAATTTCTGGGTATTACTCTTCACCCTTGGTCCCCACTATCCTCCTTGAGATGTCATCATTGGGGACTCCATATTCCTTGTAGCTAAGGCACTAGTCTGTAGGCAGTTCGCCCTCCTTGGAATTTTGATCATTTTTCCTGCTTTGTGATCCTCATCTTGCTTGTGGGTTAAGAAACTGTCATATCCATCATCAAGAAATATATATCAAGGTGTTAGTAACTCTCAATTAATAGTCTATCTTGTATCTAGGGGCATTTCTCATTTATCCACATCAATTTCCCCAGGGTATTGTCTTTACCGTCATACACCTAACATCTCCATCCTGGATCAGTATAATTAATCTAAATAGTGAGGAAACATCTATTCAGAGTTATAATAATTTTATTTAAAATTTTTCTTGTTCCCTAAGCCTCTCTTAATATCCATTTAAGAGATCCAGAGCTTGTACTTCAAGTCACTCTAGGCCCATATTGCCAACCTTGTTTGAGTGTCTTTTCTTTCTGTTAGTCTACATAGGCTAGCAAGGGTCCCCCCCTTTGCTACACATTAGCGTAAAGTGACAAGAATCACTTTCTGTGTGACAACCATCTTATCCAAGTGGTGATTAGGAATCTTTAAGTGTCACCGGTTTAGATTCCCTTCCTCTACCATCCTGAATAGGATACCTTTAGGTGGCAACTACAACTTAGGGGATAACATAGACAATTTTGATTTTCTTGCTATGTGAATCTTGCATTTCGAAAATGGACGGATCATAACTTTTCATTACTCATAATCCATTTTTTATTGCAGAAATGGATTCACTGCATGACATTCAAAATATGTTATTTAACTGCTTATATCCAAGAATCAAAATTCCCAAACCTGTTATTGGGAAGAAAATAAAAAGGCAAAATCAACTAATCTTTAGACTACATCTTTTGTTGGAGTATTAAAATATTTCAAATATTTAGGTAGACACTCTATTTATCACTTAAAACTAAAATTTATATTTTATAAGATTAAAATATTTAGATAATTGTATGTACTAAAAATCAAATAAATAATCATGTCCAATCATTTAAGCTAAAAATTAAAATTAAATAGAGAATTTTGATTAAATTAACGTAACAAACACTTAAATAACAGATTATAAAGAGAACCTCCGGAAGTCAGAAACAACAATACTCATTAATTAAATTATTTAAATAATAGGATAGTTTAGCAAAGAAAGATATCAATCAATAGAAATAAATTAACTATCGAAGAACTAAATCAAATAAAGGAAAAATGACAAAGAAAACAGGAAGTTAATAAGTAAGAGGAAACAATGTAATATAAAAAATTTAAGCAAATAGAGAATACAAAGAAAGACCACTAACAAATATAGTGGATTATGAGCGTCTATGCCTAGCTAAGTTTATAACAATAATCTCGATTGAAGTTATTAGGGTGTTTATGAGTTTCTAGGGATTCAATAATATGCAATAAGAGTAATGGGGGTAGTGCAAAATTTTGGTATGGTTCAAACGTATTAAGTGTTTCAATTTATGGGAGTGCTCGACAATAACATATTTAGATATGTAGATATGAAAGGTGTCAATGATATATTCCTTGAAACGGATTTGGATGGTCTGACCAATTTGTTGTAATGCCCCATATGTTAAGCCCTCAAACATATGTAACATGTTGTAATTGTTTATTATTTTGGCACTAGGTGACGAAACAAGGATCTTTAAGGACCAAGAGACATTATTGTTATTATTTTGTAGATAATTTTAATTAATAAAAAAATCTGGCACACCATGAAAGAGTGTGGGAGGCCTTGATCCACAATGTGAGGGGGAATGGGGACATTCCTAGAACTTTAGAATTTATTGGACTAAGTTTGTTTATCCTAGTCATTATTTATGCTTTAGTGACTTTATTAGTTGATGGTCACCTAAACATTGTACAATGATCCCATCTTTTGATTATTTTGGCCTTTGGATTATTTTGACACCTTTTGCTTGGCTTGATGGATTCGACTAGTTGAATGCTCCCCTTTAGTGGTTTTGTAGCTCCATTTTGGGAGGTTACACTTGGTTTTATAACCCCCACTTGCATAAAGGTGCTCTCACTGGCTATTTTTTGCTAATGCATGCGAGAAGTGCAACTCCTCCTTCATTATGACTCCTTTTTGCTATTTTGGGAAGATGCCTTGGTTTGTGTAACTCCTCGCCTCACTAATTTGGGTTCCTCTTCATGGATGACATGTCCCCACATGAGTCGGAGTTAGTTTGGGTGGTTTGGAGTCACCCTCCTTGAAATTTGAGTTACTTGGGTAGGATTTGAGTTATCCTCTTGTGGTTGATTTAACCTCCTTCGGTTGACTCAAGTTGGCTTACCTTCGTTCTAATTGACCTCCTTGGGTTTGAATTGCCTCCTTTGGTCGATAATTCCTTGGTTTATCACCTAGGGGAGGGGTTTTTTGTTGTTTCTTGGATGGTAGGTTTTTGGTTGTTGTTGTTCATGCCTTTTTTGCTGCAAGCATGGTAATCTTGTGAGCTTGGAAATCCATGTATGCTCTGTTATGTGTGTGAACTGTGTGCTTGAAGGAAATATGATATTGTGTTGTGTTTGATGTAATCCTGAGCAACTCTTTTGTAGTTCCTAGATGTACACTACCTATCTTCATCCTAGACCTACACATAAATCCTGATGATGAATGATGACATCCTAAGGGACCTAGGTGGTGAAGGGATCCCTATTGCACCTGGTAGTGGGGTGGAGGAGAAAGTAGGTGGTGAGGAATAGAGTTGTGGATTCTCAAACTAATATTTTGAACTATTCTTGAGTGCACATTTTCTTGTGGATCTGTGGCCTCAGCGTAGGGATGGTATGTCCAAGAGAATTTGGCTTGGCAGTGCATAAGGTTGGGTGGTACGTGGATTGGTTGATGTCAGTTACACATTAATATGATAAGTGACTTATTTTATCTAAACTCATATGTTTACATGGTGTTTCCATTTTTTCCATAAATGAATTATTTATTGTTGATGTGCGTGGTAGATGTATCAATGTTTGGATGGAGATATGATGGTTTAACTGCTTGGAAACTGGTGTACTCTCCTTGATTTTGAGATATGGTATTAATGACATCTTGAAATATATTTATTCATGTGTTAATTTTGTGTATCTTTACCTTCAATTACACCCTCCATGACTGATCTAATCTGTTATATGATTCTACAGATGAAATTATTGAGTTTTGACTAGTAGAAAATGGGTTTTTTTTTTGCTAGAAAATCAGAATGAATGGATAGTTTCTCTATAGTTCTGATTATATGATGTTGTATGGTTGTATATTATCATGATTTTACATCCTTTATTTCTGTAGTGAGCCTTTGGAATCAATGGAATCTCTGTTTAAGCCTACCGAATAAATTAGTTATGGATTCAAGTATTAATTGACTAGTTTTTGTTTGGAAATTGGATTGTTTTGACTACTATAAAAGATATGTTGGTTTATGCATGTTTATGGTTGTACCTAATCATGATATTGTGACCTTGGTGGTTTTAGAGTGCCACCATAGGCTAATATGCTTTGATTTGGGCTCATTTTTTGTTTTTGTAAGGAATCAGATGCTTATCAGATGACGTGGTTGTGAATTTACAAACTAATTGTATATCGAATTTTATGTATGAGTTAGTGGTTTTAGATCGCTACTTTGTGCATTTTTTTATTCATTATTGAATGGATTAAGATGTTATAATTAGATCTGATTTGATAAGTAATGCAAAACCGTTAAAGAAAGTGTCATAGATTGGATTTACGAAAGTGTCTTAATTTGCATAGTTTATCTGTTGATAATTTTGAATTGTGATTGTTTGCAAAAGAATCTATAAATCTGATTTATAAGTGTTATTGGATTATTATGATCACCCATGAATGTTTAAATAATTCTTAGGTCCAAGTTTAATAAGCATGCGAATCTGGTTTAATTTTCATGCTTGAATAGTCTTGCATTTGAATGAGCATTTAGAAAGATTATAATTGCATTTTAAATGTGCCACAATTTTTTTTTATTTTCTTGAAGGCTAAATGTTTATTTTAATTGGATTGATGGAATAAATGCCTAGCCTTATAAACCTTATGCTTCTATGCTTTGACTCGTTTCATACTTCCCCCTTATCATTTGGTGCCTTTGGCCTTAGTTTTGGGGTCAGGTATGTTACAGAGTGGTCTCCGAGCTTAAGTTCCAACACTACGGTTGTTGGGCCTTACATAGTTATAAAAATTTTGTTTATATGCATTTGGAGATTATAAATGTGCATAGTGAAAGAAATTTAATCCCCCTTTATGTTAATGGAAGAGTCGGAAGTCTCACTTCAAAGATTAGTTCGGTTATATCATACTTTTTAATTTCAAAAGTTAAGAGATTAAAGATCAGTTTACTGTATGATTTAGAATTAATTAATATTACATATTTATTGATCAATAGATTTATTGGTAGGAACTATGCATTGCATATTTAATGTTCAGTAGATTGGTTGGTCAATGCATGTTCACTTTGCATTGTCTTTTGTACTATCTAGTAATCTTATTGGTTAACGCCTTTTTAATGTGCATTGTCTCTTTTATTGTTCAGCGACTTGATTGATCAATGCTTATGCTTCTCCTATTTTACTTTTTAGTGACTTGATTGGTCGGTTCTTGTTATTGTGCATTGCTTCTTTTACTGTTCAGTGACTTGATTGGTCAATGCTTGTCCATTTAGCATTACATATCTTATTATACATTGAATTAATTGGTAAATGCTTGAGTATTGTGCATGGCATAATTAATGATTGGTGATTGCAAGGATTATGCCTACATATTGTATGTTAGTTATGCATATGCATTAGGTATGAATGTGCATGCATAGTGTATTTAGTAATTTGGGAAATGAGGTGCAGAGCCCTAATCCCTCTACAAAGATTGCATTCATATGTTTAGGATGATCCCAAAAGGCTTGCTTGAGTATGCATTGAATTAATTAATAATGAAATGATTCTTTCTTTATGATTTATTTATAGGTTCTTAAATAATTACTACGCGCCATTATGATTTGAAAATTGTATAATGACTTAATACTATATGCGTTGGAGGGCGCATTAGAATGAACTAGCAAATGCATTATTAATAGGCATTAGTTACTGCATGGTAAATAATAAGTTGCATTGGTAATTGCATTTTTAATTTTGGATTGTTGCTTGTAAGTTTGCTTTCATGTTGCTGTAAAGTGCATGAAGTTTTTATTGTGATCTTTGTTAGAAAAAGTTTCTTTATAATCTTTGTTAGAAAAGTATCTTGATGATATTATTGAAGAAGTTATCTTTGCTAGAAAAGTAGCTTTGTGAGATTTGTTTAAAGGCATCCTTATAGAGTACCATAGTAATATTTCATGCATATTGTTGTAAAAGTATCAAGATAGTATTCCATGTAATTGTTGGCAAAGTATATGCATGGGATTGATTGACTAGAATGGATTTCATGAAGAAAGGATACTTGATGCACTTCATGGCCTTGATTGAGATAGTTGATGCACTTCTAATTCGTTGGTATAGTTGATGCACTTCATGAACTTGGTTGAGATACTTAATGCCCTTCATATTGGTTGGTATACTTGATGCACTTCATGACCTTGGTTGAAATACTTGATGAACTTCATATTGGTTGGTATACTTGATGCACTTCATGACCTTATTTGAGATACTTGATGCACTTCATGAACTTGGTTGAGATACTTGATGAACTTGATTTTGGTTGGTCTACTTGATCCACTTCATGACATTGGTTGGTATACTTGATGCACTTCATGAGATTGGTTGAAGTACTTGGTGCATTTCATGTGCATGGATGATTAGAAATATGTTTAATGCACTCATGTACCTTGGCAAAGTATGTATATAATGCAATTCATGAATCTTTCATGCGATTCAAGTAACTTAGAGTATGTGCATAATGCATGATTGAATTTGAATTTGAATTGATTAGAATCTGTTTAGGTTAGATGCATTCAAAGTATTTGATTTCATGTATCATAGGTGAAGTAGAGTGCAATGGATTAAGAATGAATTTATTTCACGGTGTGATTTCATGGAATTTATTTCATATATTTTTTTGGAATATTTCATGTGATTAATTAGAATTGTATTTCTTGAAAGATAAATGTTATGTTGAACAGTTTATATATATTTGAAGACTATCTTTACATCATGTATCACATATTTTTATACCTGACGTTAATCATATGAGTGATTGAAATATGATTTTCAAGTGGATGTACCTTTGTTGAAGATTAAAGGCTTCATAATGAGATTTGAAGGCCTTGTAACGAGGATTGAAGACCATGTGATGGGGATTGAAGACTAGCCATTTATTCCTTGAGTCCACTCTACTAGTCTTGGTTCTCCCTTGGGAAGTGGAGATGAACAAGAAAGTAGTTGGTAGTGGGAGTATTGTGGTTAGAAAGATGTTATCTTTCCGAGGCATGTATGTGAGAGTTTGAAAGATGTTATCTTCCGAGGAGTGCATGAGCATGTCTAATATCCTTTTGTAAATGCATGTATGTATTATGCATATAGGACAATGCGTTGTTTATGGGGGAGGGGAATGTAATGCCATGTATGGTAATCCCCCAGATATATGTAACATGTTGAAATTGTTTATTATTGTGGCACTAGGTACCAGGACAAGGGTCTTTAAGGACCAAGGGACATTTTTTTTGTAATAATTAATTAATAAAAACAATTGGCACACCAAAAACCACAAAAGAGTATGGGAGGACTTGATCCACAATGTGAGGGGGAATGGGGACATTCCTAGCACTTTAGAACTTATTGGACTACATTTGTTTATCCTAGTCCATATTTATGCTTTTGTGACTTTATTAATTGATAGTCACCCAAACATTGTACAACAAACCCAACTTTTGATTATTTTTTCCTTTGGAATTAGTTTGACACCTTATGCTTGGATTGATGGGTTCCACTTGTTGAATGTGCCCCTTTAGTGATTTTGTAATTTCTTTTGGAAGGTTACACTTGGTTATGTAACCCCCACTTGCACAAAGGCACCCTCACTGTCTATTTTTAGCCAATGGATTTGAGAAGTGTAACTCCTTCATTATGACTCATTTTTGCTATGATGGGAAGATGCCTTGGTTTGGGTAACTCCTCACCTCACTAATTTGAGTTCATCTTCATGGATGATGTCCCCCCAATGTGTTGGAGTTGGTTTGGGTGGTTTGGAGTCACCCTCATTGAAATTTGAGATACTTGGGTAGGATACAAGTTAGCCTCTTGTGTTTGAGTTCACCTCCTTTGATTGACTCAAGTTGGCTTACCTTGGTTCTAATTGACCTCCTTGGGTTCGAATTTCCTCCTTTGGTCTATAAATCCTTGGTAGATCTTCTTGGGTAGGGGTTGTTGTTGTTGTTGCTTGAATGGTTGGTTGTTGGTTGTTGTTATTCATTCCATTCTTGTTGAGAGCCTTGTAAGCTTGTGAGCTTGGAAAGCAATGTATACTTTTCTATGTGTGTGAACTGTGTGCGTGAATACACTGTGATATTGTGTTGTGTTTGATGTAAGCCTTAGAAAATATTGTGTAGTCACTCCATGTCCACTACTTGTATTTTTCCTGGACCTACACATAAATCTTGATGGAGAATGTCAATGTCCTGAGGGACTTAGGAGGTGAAGGGATTATCATTGCACCTGGTAGTGGGGTGGAGGAGAAAGTAGGTGGTGAGGAATAGAGCTTTGGATTCTCAAAATTATATTTTGAACTATTTTTTAGTGTGCCTCTTCTTTTGGATCCATGGCATCAGCTCGAGGGTGGCATGTTAAGAGGGTTTGGCTTGGCAGTGCCTAAAGTTGGGTGGTACATTGACCGGTTGATGCCAATTGCACATTAATAAGATATTTGACTTATTTTATGTAAATTAATATGTTTATATAATGTTTCCATTGTTTCCATAGTTGAATTGTTTACTATTGATGTGCATGGTAGATGTATCAATGTTTGGATGCAGATAATTTAATGGTTTAATTGCTTGGAAATTGGTGTATTGTACTTGATTTTGAGATATGATCTTAATGGAAGATTGAAATATGGTTATTCATGTGTTATTTTCTGTAAATTAACCTACAAGTGCACTATCCATGACTGATCAGATCTATTATATGATTCTACAAACGAAATTGTTGAGTTTTGACTACTAGAAAATTGGAATGAATTGATAGTTTCCGTATAGTTATGATTATAAAATGTTGTATGGATGTATATTATAATTTTATTGCACCCTTTATGGTTGTATAGATCATTGGAAATCATTGAAATCTCTGTTTAATCTTGCCAAATGAATTAGTTACAAATTCAATTGTTAATTGATTAGTTTCCACTTGGAAATTGGATTGTTTTGACTGCTTTGGAAGATCTGTCGGTTTATGCATGTTTATGGATGTACCTAATATCAACAGTGCACCCTTGGTGGATATAAATTTCCACCATTGTTTGATATGCTTTTATTGTGGTCTCACAGTTGGTTTTTACAGGGAATTAGATGCTTATCAGATGACCTAGTTGTGAATTTACAAACTAATTGTAAATCTGATTTTCTGTATGAGTCATTGGTAGAAGGATACTTTGTACCTGTTGTAATTCATTATTGAATGGATGTAGATGTTATATTCATATCTGATTTTATAATTAATGCAAAACTATTAAATAAAGTGCCATAGATTGGATTTACGAAAGTGTCTTAATTTGCATAGTTTGTCCGTTGATAATTCTGAATTGTGATTGTTTGCAAAAGAATCTATAGATATAATTTATAAGTGTGATTGATATGATTACATGGTCACCCATGAATGTTTAAATAATTCTTAGGTCCAAGTTTAATAAGCATGCAAATCTGATTTAATTTTCATGCTTGTATGGTCTTGCCTTTGCATGAGCATTTGGAAAAGTTATAATTTAATTTAAAATGTGCTGCAACTTTTTATTTTGAAGGATAAATGTTTATTTTAATTGGATATATGGCATGAAGGCCTAGCCTTATAAACCTTATTCCTCTATGCGTTGTGTCAAAAACCCAAATTTTCACAAAAATTTAAAATTTTGAGATAACAATAAATGCTAAAACCTGCGGTCTACTAACAGCTAATTGTTTGTAAATAAAAGAAACAGTCAAGTAATTAGTTTCACTAAATCTTAATTATAATAACTTAACAGTTCATTTTTGTAGCAAGATTAAAGTCTTCTTGCGTGCTGTTATACTTTAGTTTACTGATGAGTCTTTTCAATTCAAGTAGGTGGAATCTACTTTTGAATCCGGGGCTTACTTAGCAATCGTGCTAACGCAGATGAATACTGATTCTTACAGGTTTACAGGTATGGTCAAACGAGTACACGTTAAAAGTTCTTTAAAGTGTCAACAGTATTTTATTTGCAATTTAAAAGCTTAGTAATTAAGCTGCTAAACTCTAGACAGCTCCCATAAGGTAAAACCATTTGGCTTCCTTCAGTTTTTCTAGTAGACATGTTCAGAAGTAAGTAATGACAGTAAAATATGTTTGTGACTCTAAGCCTTAGAATCTCAGATACAAAGTATTTCTACTTTAGTCTATGTAATTTGTAATGTTATAATGATTGTTATTGTCAGTATTTATGCAATAGTACATTATCTTGTTTGTGTAATCATTGACCCACATTTTGCTCCTGCAAGATAACTTACAGCCTATTATCCTTTGGACAGTATAGATTTGATTGTGCAAACTACAAACCATCATGCCTTTCTACATGAGATCATGGTTACCTATATTTTATTTCCATGTCGAACCCTATGGTTCTAGTAATTTCTGGATTCAATAGGTTCATTCCTATTCTAGTTATCATGTTTAGTTATATAATTACTTTACTATCCACTAGACATAGTAAAACGAGAATAAGAACCAAATTGAGTCATACCCCAAAATCCATCAAAGTATTGTCGCTTGAACTATGTACTGAGAAATTCATAATAATGTTCTTACCTTCAGTTTTGTACTACTTCAAAGTTCTGATACTTTTTGAGTTATTAGTTCATGTAAGTCTTATAGATATGCATAATCTATTTGTTCAATAGACATTCAGTCTATAATTATTTTGTGATTATAAACATATTTTAAACTAGAGTTTATAATCCTTTGCACTATTACATTTTTCCATTTATAAAATTATGACTTGTAATATTGTTATTACAAAAGATTTACTATGTATAAACTATAGTTTATCTTTTGTTACTAGGGAAAACTATAGTTGTTTAATATCTAGCATGAACTCTCCCATATACACATTTGATCTCTTAACTATAGTGTATACCTAAAACATTGATCTATAAATAATACATGAATTATTTGATTTCTATCAAATAAATAAAACAATGTTTAGAGGAAGGATATGTAACTCTTTAAACCGCAATTGCGATGCTGTAACAGAATAACATAAGGTTCATAGTGGATTTAGTCTTATGCATGAATGAATATTGGGTTTTAACGAAGGTTTATGAGTAACATTTCTTGAAGGGTCAACGTAACCATAAACATGGATATTATTGTCCCTATACTAACATATGATAATGTGCAAATGATTAATGATTTGGATGGAGAATTATTGGTTTATCATTATAGTTTTACTCCACGCTCCAATGATCAAATAATTGGATTCTTGTTTTACATAGGCACTATAGAACACGACCCTCTTTGCATGGTTTGATTTGTTGGCTATGTGGTCATCGCCTGACCTAGCATCGGGGATATGAAACACTGCTTGAAACCTAACCCTTATCATTTCCTTTCTATAGTTTTCTCTAGCTCTAGGGTTGCTCTGCTTGGCTTCAATGGCGGTCGTCTGTCCTCCTTGCTCTGGTTGTTTTGTTACTTGTTTCCATGCTGCGTTTGTCACTAGTGCATGGTTTTAGAATCCATTCCCACTGGCTTGGTTCTCAGCCTGTGACTTGTGGAGATTACTATTGCTCGTGGCTTGTTGTCTATGTAGTTCTCCCTTCGCGGTCTTCGTAGCTTACAGTAAGCTTCAGTTACCTGTTACTGTTCTTGTAGCTTGCCAATGTGTGAGGTTTTTAACTTGCAAGCTGTTGGATCTTCGCTTGTACAGCCTGTAGGTGACTATACTTGAACGAGGCTGTCAGCGTTTTCAACTTGACAGGTAATTAACAAATTTTAAGTTCAATTACTTCGTTGCCAATTTACTTTGTTGTTATAGTGGTTTGTATTGGTATTATTAACTGACAGTGGTCTATTACCTTTCTTGTAGGTGCTCGCCACTGTAAATCTTGTACAATGAGAAATAGACAGTCACCAACAAAGGCCATGGCTCGTGGTTCATTTTCGGGTAAGCCCCATGGTACAAATGTTGGATTTTTCGCTCTACTAGTGTTAGGGCGGTCGATGGAATTGCCCAAAGTTTTGGAAAACCCTCCCTCGAATCGCCACGAGTTATGTTGTTGTGTTGTTGTTTCTACAGGTTAATGTTGTAATACTTAGAATCAAACCCTCACTAGGGTAGACTTGGCTATCTAAGCACTGTAATTAGTTGAAGCCTTGGCTTTACAGCTTGGCTAAAGTTTGTAGTTTTTGTCATGACAACGTTGTTTTGAAACTCGTTTTGGTTTAATAGATGTCTATACTATACTCTGTGTACTACTAGGGTTTTTTATCCTTCTTGAATATAATGAAGTTTATACTCTGTTTGAGTACTCTATAAGGGTTTATAAATGAAAATTTAAGGATGATACTTATAGCCTATTAAGGCCTGGAAATTTGCAGGCAACAACAGCAAGGGATTCTCCCTAGTCAACGTTCCCAACTAGACCATGACTGTTTGGTGTAGGGAATCCATCTGGTTTGCGGTCCGGTTACCGTAGGTCAAGTAACAAAAATAAAAGGTTTTACCGGTTGTGGCCCGGTCCACCGTGTATATTTTTGTGTTTTTAGTTTTAAGTATGACATGCAAGTGCCTATCTTAAGTGCAGATTGGTTAAGAATGCAAGGAGCGGTCACAATGTGATGCGCAGGTTCTTACCTCTCATCTTAGACTCTCTTGCATCTAAATCACACACAGCAAGAAATTAAAACTAACTACCTAACCTATCCCNATCACTGGGAAAAAGTCCCTCCTCCTATCTAAATCTTCTGTATTTATACAAACAGAGCAAAACTATTGGGCTACCCACAAATGACTCTTGGGCTTCCCCAACGCTTCACCTCCCATGCTTTTCTATCATTAAGTGATTACAATATATTACAATAAAACACATGAAATGCTTATGAGGAGGGTCCCACTTGACTATTCAAGAACTTATTCCATGCTGAAGCCTCTGAGGAAATGCTTTCAAACTCAGAAGGTTCTAAGAAATGAATATTTATTTCAAATTTAGCAGCCTGATTTCTTATTACTTCTATTCTGGATGAGCTCAGGCGAAGTTGGTCCTCTAGTAATCTGCACACTAACCGCGGAATGAGCTACTTCATTCTTCAGGGTCTGCTCATCTAGGGATTTGATGTGCTCGATCCTTTGCCCATCCTCTTGATATCTTCTTTGCAACATCTCCAAAAATAGGCTGTGTTCTGGAAATGTATCCATTCTTTTCTCAACTTCAACTTGGCAACAATTATAAGTAATCAAAAGTCTCCTGAAGAACTCTGCACAAGCCCCCTTTGTCTTCTTGACAGCCTTCTTGAATTCTTCTTCTGTGTTTAATGCAAACTTCAGTAAATCGTAGTCTTGCCTCAGATCTTGTTGATCTTTTGATGGTATATCTACAGGGGTTTCTTCATTCACTTCTAATCTCACCATCCTTCCTGTCAGGACTTCTAAGATATCCTACGATCTGTCTACAAAATATGAAGAGTTTTCCAAAATCTCTTCCAGTCGATTATCTACCTACAAGATCTTGCACCTTTCTTCCTCTATGGCTACTTGCATCTACCTCAGGATCTTGGACATCAGGATCACCCAGGTCTTGAGCCTGACTATCTATAGGATCGGAAGCCGATGGATCTGTCCCAACCCCTGTCAGTTTTAACCTTTCTGCTTCCTGCTTCCTCAATTCCTCATCCATCTTCTTTTTCTTTTCCTCTTCTTCACCTTTGAGCCAGCTTTCGGCTTCTTATGCTAGCCTCCTAGCATATTCATCCCTTTTTTTATCTTCTTCCTCCTCTGCCTTTTTTTGCTCATCCTGTCCTTTCCCGCCTTTGGTGGTGATTTTCTTTTTAAATCTTCTTCTTAAGGCCGTTATATTTTCTGCATTGCAGAAGATGGATTCATCTTTATCCCAGTGGCTTGTGTATTCAAAATGTACATTTACCTCCTTGTAGTGCTCTGCCACTTTATTTCGAGAATCATTCATGTGGAAATTTATTTCCCCAAAATGGAATTTCCCCAATTCTTCCACAAATTCATCAGCTTTATTTACTCTTGTGAACTTATAGCTTCCCAACCTGAATGGTAAGGGAGGATAAGCTGCTTTCTTATGTTCAAATTAAAAGCTCCGTATGCCATCTAAGAAGACCTGCCTAACTGCCTCTTTGTGGATCACATAGTCAGTGGCATATTTTGGCAGTAGTGAGGGTGCTCTAGAGCATCCATACATTTTGAAATACAATCCATCTTCTGTCAAGTAATAATCTGCATATTCTTTAATAACCTGCAATGCTTCCTCTGACATGTAGTTGCACTCCTTTAAGAATATCAATGTATATAATGGCACGATGAAGTGCTCACACTCTTCTCTATAGTGACTATGGTATTTGTGTGCCCATAGTGGCTTGTAAGCTGAGTATACTGGTGTTTTCTCCCGGTCCCAGATACACCTCAGATTTGGGAAGGGTTGGTTGCATAGTAAGCAATCAATTAGTATAGAGCTCATGTATAACTCTGATTTCTTCTGGGACACCCCTCCTAATGCTGAAGCAATGCAGGATGAGAGGCTGTTGGATACAATGTTCACCTAGTTGAACACTGTCCCCTGGGTTGCCACATAGAATATGATAGGCACCCACTCCAACTTAAAGCTTTTACCATGGGCCCTCCCGAAAATCCTGTTCAGCATCAGGGCAATGAACCTATAATGGGTTCTTAAAGTGGTAGTATCATATTCCCCGGATGACCTAGTCCTAAAGTTCTTGCCAGGCACTAGATTAATTGCCTTTAGCCAGTCTTCAGTCAAGTACACTTGTGATTCTGGTAAGTGGTAGGCTAGTGATACATACTCAGGGATATAAGCAACATAAACCTGTTTGTCAACATTTTCCAAAATCATGGTGGTTACATCTGCCCTGAGCAGAATCCATCCAATCACCTCTGAGCACGGGAAAAGCTCAGGTCTAGTAGAAACTCTCATCAAAACATATCTCTCTATATTTGCATATATGGTTTCCTCCTCAAAACCTATGTCAGGTACCTCCCGGTGTGTTATTAATCTGTAGACTTCCCCCCATTTATATTCAGGTTCCATACCAACTATGCATTTGGTATCCTCTTAAGTGTACTCAACTCTGGTGACAATTTTAACCTCGGGTTCCTCCTCTACTATGGGAGCCTTCTTCTTCTGCTTTTTAAACATCTCAGATTCTAAAGAATTTCCCTTTCATACACAGAAATTGCTTTTAGGTTTTGTTGGGCCATTCCTCGATAACATTCAAAAATGGATAAAAAATGTATGAGCATTTTACCTCATCTAGTCTAAACATGATTGCATCTATGAAAATAAACAAACACTACTCAAAAACCAAGTGTCCCGCATAAAATCAATCTGCCAAAAGGCTGGAACCAGCTCATGACCATCATTTGCAAAATCAACCTAGAATATCATGGCCTTTCTTAATGAAGAAAAATTTCCCTCTCGGTGCTACGAACTAAATCATTACACGAAAAATAAGATGCCTAATCCCACATGAAGGATAATGCATTGTGGTAGTGCACTTAACTCACTGTAAGCTTGAGGTTGGTGGTAATGATGGACAGAAAGGTGGTTGAACAAAGCAATCATAAGATGAAGGAAAAGGTGCCTCTTAAACATTGGATACATTTGGCTTGGACATGGAAAATAAGAGGAAGCTGCTTCTTGCAAAAAGCACTCGCATCAAAATCCACATAGATAATGCATTATGAACCCTAAATTGGTCTGGGGTTCGTATTCAAGTTTAACAATCCCATCCTAAGCGGGGCATTACTTCAACGTTGCGACTCTGGTTCACAAAAACGAGGGCGACCATACTGTGGAAACAAAACCTCGGCATCTCTGAAGTAAACAAGAAAACACCCTCCCTAGACGGCCATACACAGACTGGGGGATATTTGTGCAGACAGCGTAATGGCCGTCTGCACCGGCTTCCCCAGCAGTCGAGTGCGAGCTAGAAACCCATAACGGCCCCAAATGTAGTCATCAAGCAAAACAAAAAAACCCCCAACCGGGAAGCCATATCATTTACCTAGATATATATACACACCGAAATGGAAACCTAGGTATCCACTAACCGTTGAGACAGGAGCTAGCCAAGGGCGACAAAATCGGTTTGACAATTCAAACGGAAAGGTAAAACAGGCATAAGGGCCTACCTGGAAATGTGTTGCACGACTGGTCGAGAAAAAATCACAACCTCCACGGCAGAGCCACCTAGGAGCGAGATACCAACAACGAGTACGTTGGTCTACTCGAGCGATAATGACAGCACGAGTAATTCACAAAATAACAATAAAAAATAGTAAACCCCAGCCCCAATATATACGCCGCGGTCAACCATAATCGGCAGGAAAAAATAAACCAATCAGGAGGCAAAACGACTATGGGATCGGCTATCCTATTAGTATCACCTCCGCAACGGCGGATGATGAAACAGCTAGGAGACCCATAATGGCGTTGGCAGGAAAAAAAATAAACTTCACATTGGAGCTCGCTAAGCTAAGGCCTTGGACTAATAGTTAGTTGAAGAGACGCAACGACGAAAACCATAAGGAATCGAGTTCTGCAAACCAACAAAAATCGGAGGTAAAAATAAACATGACTTCGGCGAAAATGAAAAATCGGTCAAGCAGAAAACAAACTACATCGACAGGATAGTGCTTTCCAAAGCCGCAACAGTGAAAGCTGAAAGCCTAAGGATCTTCGAATCAAAACGGCGGGGATCGAAAGAGGATAATACAACCCTCTAGAAGCTTCGCAATACCTCCTCTGCAACGGCGGAAGACGTAGAGGCAAATGTTCCAATGGGATCTTAAAACAATCGCTGACGAATAAAGCGCATTGGAGACCAATAACCCTTGAATCGGTCTTCATGTCCCGTTCTTTTCAAAACGGCGGGCGTGCATATAACTGGACTCCCGACTCAATAGTCTAAAACACTTCCGATGGCAGGGCAAAATCAATACAAACCGTAAAACATCGCTGGCATAAAATTAATCCTTGCGCAAAAATCAAACAAAACCAAGGAGCTGAGCAAAAAGAAATAAAAGGAGGGTCCCAAAAAATTTTTAATTTTGGGAAAATGTTGCAGCTGCAACAATTGGTGACTACCTGGTGAACCCCATATTTCTGAATCAACTTCTTCCAGTAAAAGACTGTTTAATCATTTAGCTCATAAGTTGAATTCTTCTAGATGCTTGTATTCCTAAGATGGTAAACACATGCATTTAAATCATTGATGACAGTCCATTCTTTGGAAATGGGAACACCCAAAATATTCAAAAGTCTGGATAACTCTTTTGAGGCTTAGTAGGTCAGTTTTATTTTACCTCTGTCTTTGGGTAGTTTCTAGCTTGGACACCATAGGATAATAACATATGGTAAATAGAACTATTCATTTGTTCCTCATTCCCATGCCAACTGCACTTTGTGCCCTTTTGAACTTTTGTTCTTTTGAGTCCTCGATCTGCCTTTCTTTCTGAATTTTATTCAGGCTCTTCTATCCATAGTGTCCTTTTGTGTCAGAGATGTATTTACTTTTCAGCTCACGGACGGAGAAGAACTTTTGGCAGATTTATTTTCACGTTTTCGATACTTGTTTTGATATGTATTGCTTCTTTTAGGATTTTTGACTCTTAACAGCCTTTAGGCTTTTAAAATCATGGCATGGGATCATTTATATATAATAAACTATTTACCTTGCTTCTTTTTCATGGGTCTTTTGCTATCACTCCCTAGGACATCTTAGATGTGAAATGGATGGAGCCTCGAAATAGTATTCCAAACCTCTTAATTCTGATTTATTTTCAGGGGTTAAGCACGACTTCAATGAGTGCATATCCATTTAGGAAAACTACTTACTAGAAGAAATTCTATCATTTCAAAATAAAAACGCATAGTATTATCCCAAAGATTTCAGTTAATCGAGAACCCTGATGCTTTCCATGCAACCAAAAGTTTGCCTCTTTTATTCAAAAACAAACCAAAATAACTAGAAACAACAACGGTAAAATTGCATCAAATTATTTATGTACAAGGTCATCAAATCAAAAGATCAAAATAAAATTCAAGAACTAACCACTACCTGATCAGTTCTGTGCCCACCCCTAAAAATCTATCAACTTATGAGTCAAGGGGCTAGGCTTGATTGCAGATGTGAAATACCCAACCGTGATCTAATTCTACTATTTTTGAAATCGAAACTACGTCTACCAAATTACAATCAATCTCATCAGCCTATGAACATTGAAGGAGATCAGGCTGAGTGTCAGTCATATTGCTAGCTTCGTCTGATGCATGATATCTTAGTTTAAGCTCCATTAGATAATTCCCCAAAATAAAAATTGCTGGTTCCTTTTCTTCTTCCAACTTAGTGATAGTATGTTTCATGTAAGGTTCCCTTAAAATTTTGATCTGATTTGGGACCCCTTTATGAGGAAACCATAAATGTGACCAATCTGAAGCAAAATACCCCTTTTACCTTGCGGACTAGTCTTGGTTCAAAATAAGCTCATATCCATCCGGTATGTCTGCCACTACAATATCAATAAATTGACATATCTTTTCATTTGCAGATAAATGAATGAGAACATTTTCCATTTCCCCAACTACTTTGACACTAGTTCTGTCTAATTGAGTGACTTCCCAAGCAGTAGGTTTTGGATGCCCATTAATTTTTTTGCAAAATGCGAGTGGCATAACATTCACTGATGATCCAGAATCTACCAGAAAATTATGCACCTTATGGTTCAAAATTTCCAGAGTCAAAAGGAAAGGTGGGGTTTTAAACCTAGCTTTCCCTTCCCCAATTGATTCGAAATCTTCCTCCACAGGTTGGTTTTCGCTGGGTATCTCTTCCTCTGGTTCTTCAAGCCTTTTAGTATTTTCTTTATTAACACCTACTTGTTCTTCCTTAGGCTTAGAAAACTTGTTGATTTGCTCCGGATCTTGGCTGATAATGGTAATTTCGGGTACTTTGTCCTCAACATTGTTCTTTGGCTATTTCCTGACATTCTCTTGCAACTTCTTAATTTTTGAGATTATTGAATTGCCTTTATTTACCAAATTAATGTCTTTTGTTGTCATTGGTATATTCTTAGGTTTCAGAGTACTTCTTTCTGTATCAAACAGTGAGACACAATCCCATAAAAACATGGTATCATTCTCTTGTTTTTCCATGGTCTAACAACCTTTTTCCTCTTCATCACTGTCCTCAGTCAATTTAGAATCCAAAAGCTGATTCATCACCAACGTCATTGAATTTAACCATTGAGGACAATTCTTTTCAGAATGGGGTTGTTGGTGAAAAGTGCAAAAATTATCCATCCCTACCTCTGTCAGATTCATTGATGCTGAACCGTGCGGAGGGGTCTTGAATTGGTTGTTATCTTCCCTTTTTTTGTAGTAAGGATTATAAGCTTTATGAGCTTCCTTTTCCTTCTCCAAATCTATTATTATGTTGGAAATATTTTGCATCATCTTTAACATCCCCTCAAAATCATGTGATAGCTCCTCTTTAGGTTTAGACAGCAATAAGGCTCTTTTCCCGGAAGTTTTTTCTCCAGATTGCTCGGGATAATCTTCTATACTTTCCTTTTCAGCCTCTACTCTTTTTGCTTCTTCATAAGTCTCTGCTAACTTAGGCTTAACTTGAGCTTTTGCGAACATAGCCAAGTTTGGACCTAAAGCTGAGGTATAATACTCAATCAGAACTTTATCATAGGGTTTATCAGTTGCAGAGAAATTCTTGAGGTAAGCAAAAAATATTTGAGTGAAATTGTGTACCTTTTCTTTCCTTTCTTTTTTTAAAGCGCCTAAACCTTTCATTAGTGCTGCATGCATCTTTTGGGCTGCATACTTATTTCTGAAAATCCTTCAAAGGTATCCCAATCTGGGATAGAGTTTGCAGGAAAACCAAAGTACCATGATGCTGCTGCTCCTTTAAGGGTGTGTGGAAAAAGTCTACAAACAACATCCTCATGTTCCCCGACCCTTAATACTTCTATTTCCAAATAGAAACTTCACAAATGGTCATCTACTACAACCTTCTCATTTGGATCAAACTTAGGCAGCAACTTCTCAAAAGCTTGAGGTAATTCATGCAACGGAGGTGTAAAGTTCAGGGGTGACTTGGCTTTCCAAGCCGATGGTGGATTTGGTGGGTTAGGTGGCTGGTTTGCATTTACACATGCCATGATTCCGGGTGGAGAGTGAGGAGGCAAGGGAACAGGAGTCTGCACATGTGAACAGTAAGGTGTGTTTGGGCCTACTTGATTCAAAGGTTGAACAAAATCCTGTAATGCTATGTCTACTAACTCTTCTAAGTCTCCAACCAACACTGAATCTTCCATGATGGGACGGTATTTCTTCTTGTATTCTCTTCGGGGCAAATCAGGGATAATGGGTAATTCTCCAATACTCTTTACATAAGCCTGCATGTGTCTTCTCAAATCATTTACAACTTGGTTGTCCACATCAAACAAATGTTCTCTATTCTCTTCAGTATTTGGGTCAGGAAATAAACTACTTTCAAAACTATCACTGGTGGAGTAATTTTGAGGAAATGGATTTCCCCAGCCAGCCATGCACTGGTGGCCCTCCTTCTAGTGCCAGAAACTGTTGAGGCCTGGAAATTCACAGGAAACAATAGCAAGGGGTTCTCTGTTAGTTTTTCAACATTAAGCTAGCATTATGTTAGGATCTTTACTGAGAGAATAACAAGTACAACAATCAAACACAAGAGACAATGAACACAATGTTTTTGATCGGGGAAACAATAAATGGAGAAAACCCCGCAACTTCCTCAGAGATAGAATCAACACAAGATGTAAAACCTTAAAACAGTAAGATGCACTCCTGACATTGGTAATCTTCTTCTTTTCTAGCCCCAATGTCTTCTCCTTCCTCAACTATGCGCTACACTTGAGTGTGTGAGTGATGTGTACTAAATAGAGATCCCAACTCTCTATTTATACTAATCCCGACATGACTAAAACCCTACTAGGGCCAACCTCTACTTGGAGAGTCTAATAACCCTAGTGCCCCGGAATTGCGGGGACTTTAACCCTTACACAATCGGAGGGTTACCCATTATGACTTGACATGACTTGTTTACATTATTGATCCTCCCGATCGGAACATCGGGGAATGACAACATGACTCAAATACATAATAGATACATCCCAGAATAAACGTCGGGTTACAATATATAAAATACATAGCTGAATACATTTCGAAGTTACAAATACATAAACACTCCCTCTTAACTAGGAAGGTATTCTTTCTACACAATTTTCAGCACTGGTCTTCTTCTCTGTATCAATTGAATCATCTCGTCATCTGCATCTTGAGTCTTCTGAGTCTTCAAGTCATCTTCGCCTTCAATTCATCTTCATCCTTCGAATCTGGATCATCTCTCGATCTGGATCATCATGGGACATCATCACTGGATCTGGATCATCATGGGACATCATCACTAGATCTGGATCATCTCTCGATCTAGATCAACATCACTGGATGTGGATCATCACTCGATCTGGATCATCATCACTGGACTGGATCTGGATCATCACTCGATCTGGATTTGGATCTGGATCATCTCTCGATCTGGATCATCACTGCTGGATCTAGATCATCACTCGATTTGGATCTCTCGGAGTCATCATAACTGGATCTAGATCATCTCTCAATCTGGATCACACCTGGTCATCATCATGTGTGTACTATCTCGTCATAGAAAGTTCTACAGAGCCAACCTTCTTTCATGCTGGGTGTATGCCTACCTCCTCGTAGGTCTTTGGTAGCCCTTACATCTGACCTACTCGTCAGAATGGCTAGCACTCACATCTGACCTGCTCATCAGAAAGGAGGCATCCCTTACATCTGACCTACTCGTCAGAATGGCCAGCACTCACATCTGACTTGCTCGTCAGAAAGGCGGTAGCCCTTATATCTGATCATATAGGACCTAATCCTACAGTCACATCAGAATGGCCAGCATTCACATCTAACCTACTCGTCAGAAAGGAGGTAGCCCTTACATCTATATAGGAGCTCATCCTACATCATAATGGCCAGCACTCACATCTGACCTACTCGTCAAAATGGCGGTAGCCCTTACATCTGTCCTACTCGATAGAATGGCCAGCACTCACATCTAACATGGAAGGAACTAAATCCTTTATCCATGAACAGAATGGATCTTCCCTTACATCTGACCTACTCGTTAAAATGGTGGTAGCCCTTACATCTATCCTACTTGACATAATGGCCAGCACTCGCATCTGACATGGAAGGAACTAAATCCTTTAGCCATGAACAAAATGGCTCTACCCTTACATCTGACCTGCTCGTCAGAATGGCAGTAGACCTTACATCTGTCCTACTCAACAGAATGGCCATCACTCACATTTGACATGGAAGGAACCAAATCCTCTCACCATGACAGAATGGCTCAGCCCTGACATCTGACCTACTCATCAGAATGGCTTTGGGACTCATCACTTTCCCTTGGAGGAAACCTTGATCTGGAGAACACCAAGCTTTTCCCTGAAGTACTTGAACTTCACTCTGGCTAATGGCTTCGTCAACACATCAGCTATCTGTTCCTCCGTTGCAACATATTGGAGCTTCACTGCTCCCCTCTGCACCATATCCCTGATATAGTGATACTTGATCTCGATATGCTTTGACTTGTCATGGAGCACTAGATTCTCTGACAACTTCACGCAACTCTGATTGTCACAATGTATACAAGTAGCATCCAATTGGGGATCAAATATATCGGACAGTAGCTTCTGCAGTCATACTACCTCACAACTAGATGAACAAGCTGTGACATACTCTGCTTCAGCTATAATCAGTGCCACACAGGATTGCTTCCTGCTAAACCAAGAGATCACACCTGATCCCATACTGAAGCAACACCCTAAAGTGCTCTTCCTATCGATGGCACTGCCTGCTTAATCTGAATCAACATAACCCTCCAGGTTAATATTTTGATTCACATCATACTTGAGCCCATAATCAATTGTACCCCTCAAGTACCTCAGAATATGCTTTGCAGCAATCAAGTGAACATTTATCAGATCTGTCAAGAACTGGCTCAAGGTGTTCACAGCAAAGCAAATGTCTGGTCTCGTGTTCATCAGGTACATCAATGACCCAATCATCTGACAATACATCGTAGCATCAACCATCTCTGAAGAAGCATCATTCAATAGATTCAGGTTAAATGCCATAGGTGTGGCCATAATCTTGCAGTCCATCATCCCAAACCTCTTCAGGATCTCTATTGCATACTTCCCTTGTCCAAGGAAGATTCCATCTGCACTCTGCCACACCTCCATACCTAGAAAGTAATGCATCATACCCAAGTCCTTCATCTCGAACTCGGCAACAAGATTTCTCTTTGTATCAGTAATCAACCCATCCATACCTGTCACAAACAGATCATCTACATATAGTAGAAGCATCACTGGGTTTCCATCTTCAACCTTATAGTAAAGGTTGGAATCTGCTTTACTCTTGGTAAATCCCAAACTGGATAGAAAGCTATCAATTATGCCGTACCATGTCCTAGGTGCCTGTTTCAAACCATACAGGGCTTTCTTCAATCTGCATACATGAGACTCCCTGTCATGTGTCTCAAAACTGAGTGGTTGTTCTACATACACTTCCTCTTCCACTACACCATTTAAGAAAGTAGTCTTGACATCCATTTGGTGTATCTTCTATTTCATCACTGCAACCAGAGCAAGTACTGATCTGATGGAAGTGTATCTGGCTACAGGTGCAAAGGTCTCTTCATAGTCTATTCCCTCTTTCTGAGAGAAACCTCGAGCTACAAATCTTTCCTTATACTTTTCAATGCTACCATCTGCAACATGTTTGATCTTGTAGATCCATTTGGAAGTTACAACTGACTTCCTGTCTGGTCTTGGGACAACATCCCAAACATCATTCTTCATGATCGATTGGTACTCTTCGATCATAGCATCCTTCCATTCTTTTTGTTCTGCCGCTTCTTCATAACTGGAAGGTTCTTTATCAATGGAATCACATAGTAAAGCTACATACCTGGAACAGGATCTGGTCCTCTTTCTTTCTCTATGATTCTCTTCTGGAGCCCCATATCTTTCCGCACCTTGGATAAGTTCTCCTACCCAAGCAGGTTTCCTCTTATAAGGATTCTTCTCCAAAGGTTGATCTATAGGTCTTTGTGGTTCTTCAAATTATCAATCTTCTTCTCGAGTTTCTTCATTCATGGTTGTATCATGAATTCTGGGTGCTTTTGCTTCTTTAGGTTCTTCAGCAGGTCTCTTTCTGGATTTGTTGTAAGCCGTGTCTTCATCAAATGTCACATCCCTGCTGATGTCAATCTTCTTATATCTTGGGAAATATATTCTGTAAGCCTTCGAGCTTTCAGATTATCCCACAAATATACCCTTCTTTCCTGAAGGATCTAATTTAGTCCTCTTCTCTTTTGGAATGTGGGTGTAAATAGGACAGCCGAATATTTTGAGATGGCTGACTTCTGGTTTCTTGCCAGAGAAGACTTCTTCAGGAGTCTTGTTTTTGAGTACTCTATGTGGAGTACGGTTCTGTACATACACCGTTTTTCTAGAAGCTTCCACCCAAAGATGCATAGGAAGGTCTTGATCATGAAGCATTGCTTTTGCAGCTTCCATGATAGTTCTGTTCTTCTATTCTACAACCCCATTCTGTTGTGGATTATAAGGAGTGGACAACTCCCTCTTAATCCCTTATTCTTTTCATAACTCTTTGAATTCATTTGAAGTGAATTCTCCACCATTATCTGATCGAATGGTCTTGATATTCTTTTCAGTATGGTTTTCGATCAAGGCTTTGAATTCTTTAAACTTACTGAATACTTCGTCTTTGGTCTTCATGAAGTAAACCCATGTCTTCCTAGAAAAGTCATCAATAAAAGAAACATAATATGCATACCCGCTTAGAGAGTTTGATGAAATAGGACCGTATACATTGGAGTGGATGATTTCCAAGATTCCTTTTGCTTTGCTTTCACTGCTTGGAAATGTCTTCTTTGTATTCTTTCCTTTCGCACATCCTTTGCAGACCCCATCATGTTTTTCTTGAATTTCTGGAAGACCTTCGACAGCTTTGCTTGCAATAGGTAGTGCTTTGTAATGCACATGTGCAAGCCTTCTATGCCAAATTTCACTTGGCTCTACTGTGTCATGGACCAAGGCTTGTTCTGGATGACCCTTTAATTTGTACAATCCTCCTTCTTGTTCTCCAATCACTACCGCATCATCGATAGTCTTTCGTTTTGTCCACATGATGACTTGACCATATATGAATGCAAACCGCATTCCTTTTGCATCTAATGCTGATATAGAGAGAAGGTTCTTCTTGAGTCCTAGAACAAACAATACTTCTTTCATTGTTAGAGATTTTCCGGAGTCTAACTTATATGAAGATTCCCCACTACCTTTTATTGGATATTGGTAGTCATCTCCTAGCTTTACCTTGTGAGGCGATTCATGTTCTGACAGCCTAACAAAGGATTCCTTGAATCCAGTCATATGTTTGGAAGCCCCACTGTCTATAAGAAAATCATCACTACCATGAGTAATGTTACCTGTGAGAGCTAATATCAGAACATATTCATCCTCAATTGAAGAATCTTCACTTTCATATCTGGATCTCTTCCTGGATGGTTCATCATCCTCTGCAGCATGAGCATGATGTCTTCTTTTGTTGTTCTTCTTTACTATCTTTTGTTTGTTAGGAAAATTCCTTGCATAGTGTCTTGCTTCATCACAAGTATAGCATATGATCCTAGATACATCTCTTCTAGTATTATCTTTGTGAAAGTGCTTACCTCTAGAACCATGAGATTTTCTCTTGCTTGACTTGGAGTGAGACTTGGAGTGTACCGTAAGAGCTTGGTCTTCACTTCCCATCTTCTCTTCTCGAGCTTCTATCTGAGCTTCTTCTTGAGAGCACTCTTCCCATAGTCTGCTGAACTTGACTAACTTCTTCCTAGCACAGATTCTTTGGATGAAAGAATCCCATGACCTAGGAAGGCCATTCAATGTAGTCATTACAATCTCTGCATTTTCCACTTCTTCATCAACTGCTTCTAGTTGCTCTTTGATATGAGAAAATCTTGTGAAGTAAGACTGGATTGTTTCTGCATTCTGAATCTTCACATTCTTCAGTTGGTTCCTCAGGGTCATCTTCCGATTGATGTTCTTCCCTTCAAACAATTTGGTTAGGGCATCAAACATAGCTTTGGGTGTCTTGAGAGAGGACACCTATGGGATAAGGTGATCCTTGATAGAATCAACAATAATCCTCTTTTCCATAACCATATTCTTCTTATGTAAGGCCTTTGCCTCATCTCCCTCTGGAACTGGAACCTCCTCATGAATGTGGGAGTCTAATTCATTTTCTTCCAGAACCAAGGAGATCCTATACTTCCAGGCTCAGAAGTTTTCAGCTCCCTCAAGCTTTTCATCAAGCTTGGTATGTTGAGACATCTTAAATGAGAACCTCAAATGGAAATACAAAAGATTTTAGATCTTACCAGGTTCAATATGTCAAATCTGAAACTTGAGCTGAAATCCCGCAGAGCTAGTTCAGGAGCAAATTAGGGTTTTGCTTTTCCGGAGTTCTGTATACCCAAATGCCTTGAAATTTGTCCCTAACTTTGATTTTGGGGAGGATATCAATCCAAGCCTGGGCTCACTAAAAAATTCCTCTTCTGTGAAAAGCCCTAATTTCTGACAGTAGTGACAAGTCCAAAACTGAAACACCTCAGAATTGGATTCTGATTCAACAGAAAGATGCGCCCTAAGGAGGAGAGTTGTTCCACCTTACTTTTGCTGAAAATCTATGAAGGAAGATCCACAAACTAGGAAGCCCTAGTTCCCGCAGCTGCATAGTGTCTTCTTCTCAGGTTAGCTCTGATACCATGTTAGTTTTTCAACATTAAGCTAGCATTATGTTAGGATCTTTACTGAGAGAATAAAAAGTACAACAATCAAACGCAAGAGACAATGAACACAGTGTTTTTGATCGGGGAAACCATAAATGGAGAAAACCCCGCAACTTCCTCATAGATAGAATCAACACAAGATGTAAAACCCCAAAACAGTAAGATGCACTCCCAACAGCAGTAATATTCTTCTTGTCTATCCCCAATGTCTTCTCCTTCCTCAACTATGCTCTACACTTGAGTGTGTGAGTGATGTGTACTAAATAGAGATCCCAATTCTCTATTTATACTAATCCCGACATGAGTAAAACCCTACTAGGGCTGACCTCTACGTGGAGAGTCTAATAACCCTAGTGCCCTGAAACTGTGGGGATTTTAATCCTTACACAATTGGAGGGTTACCCATTATGACTTGACATGACTTGTTTACATTATTGATCCTCCTGATCGGAACATCGGGGCATGACAACATGACTCAAATACATAATAGATACATACCAGAATAAATATCAGGTTACAATACATAAAATACATAGAGGAATACATTCTGAAATTACGAATACATCAACATTCTCCCCAGTCAACGTTCCCAACTAGCCCATGACTGTTTGGTGCAGGGAATTCGTTTGATTTGCGGTCCAGCTACCTTAGGTCAAGTAACAAAAATAAAAGGTTTTGCCGGTTGCGGCCCAGTCCACCGTGTATATTTTTGTGTTTTTAGTTTTAAGTATGACATGCAAGTGCCTATCTAAAATGCAGATTGATTAAGTATGAAAGGAGTGGTCACAATGTGATGTGCAGGTTCTTACCTCTCATCTTAGACTCTCTTACATATAAATCACACATAGCAAGAAATTAAAACTAACTACCTAACCTATCCCTAGGGAGCAAGATTATCATTTATTAATGAGTAATGTATTTTGTACATGCATTATGAAAAATCACAGATAGCTGATACTTATTTAAAAACACATGAACATTGAAGATATTTGAACAACCAGATAGCCAAATGTTTATGAACAACATTCATTACTCATAGTGGAAATTTTCATAAAATAAACCAGAGAACATTCATACAAGAACATAGGTTCAAAGAGTTAGAACGATCTCACAGTTAATGGATACAAAGCTGAGAACGAAATAGTTCCTCTTCAACAAATCCATAGCAAAACATTTGAACATTCCACCAAGCTTTCTCCAACAGGCAAATCGTAATTATCTATTGCAAAAGGAAATAGTTATTCTTACAATATGTCCTCACAAATCTCACTGGGAAAAGGTCCCTCCTCCTATCTAAATCTTCTATATTTATACAAAAAGAGCAAAACTGTTGGGATGCCCACAAATGACTCTTGGGCTTACCCAACGCTTCACCTCCCATGCTTTTCTTTCATTAAGTGCTTACAATATATTACAATAAAACACATAAAATGCTTATGAGGAGGGTCCTGCTTGACTATTCAAGAACTTCTTCCATGCTGAAGCCTCTAAGGCAATGCTTTCAAACTCAGAAGGTTCTAAGAAACAGATATTTATTTCAAATTTAGCAGCCTGATTTCTTATTACTTCTATTTTGGCTGAGCTCAGGCGAAGTTGGTCCTCTAGTAATATGCTCACTAACCGCAGAATGAGCTACTTCATTCTTTAGGGTCTGCTCATCTAGGGATTTGATGTGTTGGATCCTTTGTCCATTCTCCTGATATCTTCTTTGCAACATCTCCAAAAATAGGCTGTGTTCTGGAAAGGTATCCATTCTTTGCTTAGCTTCAACCTGGAAACGATTATAAGTAATCAAAAGTATCCTGAAGATCTCTGCACAAGCCGTCTTTATCTTCTTGACAGCCTTCTTGAATTCTTCGGCTGTGTTTATGGAAAACTCCAATAAATCGTAGTCTTTCCTCAGAGCTTGTTGACATTTTGATGGTAGATCTACAGGGGTTTATTCATCCGCTTCTAATCTTGCCATCCTTCATGTCAGGACTTCTAAGATATCCTGCGATCTGTCTACAAAATATGAAGAGGTTTCCAAAATCTCTTCCAACCGATTGTCTACCTGCAAGATATTGCACCTTTCTTCTTCTATGTCTACTTGTAGCTAACTCAGGATCTTGGACATCAGGATCACCCAGGTCTTGAGCCTGACTGTCTATAGGATCGGAATCCAATAGATCTGTCCCAACCCCTGTCAATTTTAACCTTTCTGCTTCCTGCTTCCTTAGTTCCTCATCCATCTTCTTTTTCTTTTCCTCTTATTCACCTTTGAGCCAGCTTTCGGCTTCTTGTGCTAGCCTCCTAGCATCTTCATCCCTTTTTCTAGCTTCTTCCTCCTCTGCCTTTTTCTGCTCATCCTGTCCTTTCCTGCCTTTGGTGGTGATTTTCTTTTTAAATATTCTTCTTAAGGCCGTTATATTTTATGCACTACGGAAGATGGATTCATCTTTATCCCAGTGGCTTGTGTATTCAAAATGTACATTTGCCTCCTTGCAGTGCTCTGCCACTTTATTCTAGGAATCGTTCCTGTGGAAATTTATTTCCCCAAAATGGAATTTCCCCAATTCTTCCACAAATTCATTAGCTTTCTTTACTCTTGTGAACTTATAGCTTCCCAACCTGAATGGTAAGGGAG
This sequence comes from Pseudotsuga menziesii, assembly GCA_001517045.1. Classification (NCBI taxonomy): domain Eukaryota; kingdom Viridiplantae; phylum Streptophyta; class Pinopsida; order Pinales; family Pinaceae; genus Pseudotsuga; species Pseudotsuga menziesii. Next base: position 61,426 of record LPNX011226944.1, read on the forward strand.
GATAAGCTGCTTTCTTATGTTCAAATAAAAAGCTCCGTATTCCATCTAAGAAGACCTACCTAACTGCCTCTTTGTGGATCACATAGTCAGTGGCATATTTTGGCAGTAGTGAGGGTGCTATGGAGCATCCTTACATTCTGAAATACAATCCATCTTCCGTCAAGTAATAATCTGCATATTCTTTAATAACCTGCAATCCTTCCTCCGCCATGCAGTTGCACTCCTTTAAGAAGATCAATGTATATAATGGCATGATGAAGTGCTCACACACTTGTCTATAGTGATTGTGGTATTTGTGTTCCCACAGTGGCTTGTAAGTTGAGTAGACTGGTGTTCTCTCCCGGTCCTAGATACACCTCAGATTTGGGAAGGGTTGGTTGCATAGTATGCAATCAATTAGTATAGAGCTCATGTAGAACTCTGATTTCTTCTGGGACACCCCTCCTAATGCTGAAGCAATGCAGGCTGAGGGGATTTTGGATACAATGTTCGCTCAGTTGAACACTGTCCCCTGGGTTGCCACATAGAAGATGATAGGCACCCACTCCAACTTAAATCTTTTACTATGGGCCCTCCTGAAAATTCCGTTCAGCATCAGGGAAATGAACCTGTAAGGGGTTCTTAAAGTGGTAGTATCATATTCCCTAGACGGCCTAGTCCTAAATTTCTTGCCAAGCACCAACATTCTCTTCAGTGTCTTGACTAGGTCCAGATTAATTGTCTTTAGCCAGTCTTCAGTCAAGTACACTTGTGCTTCCGGTAAGAGGTAGGCCAGTGATACATACCCAGGGATATAAGCAGGATAACCCTGTTTTTCAACATTTGCCAAAATCATGATGGTTACATTTGCCCTGGGCAGAATCCATCCAATCACCTCTGAGCACGGGAAAAGCTCAGGTCTAGTAGCAACTCTCATCATAGTAGATCTCTCTATATTTGCATATATGGTTTCATCCTCAAAACCTATGTACAGTACCTCCCGTTGTGTTATTAATATGTAGACTTCCCCCCATTTATATTCAGGTTCCATACCAACTATGCATTTGGTATCCTCGTAAGTGTACTCAACTTTGGTGACAATTTAAACCTCGGGTTCCTCCTCTACTACGGGAGCATTCTTCTTCTGCCGTTTAGACATCTCAGATTCTAAATAATTTCCCTGTCATACACAGAAATTGCTTTTAGGTTCTGTTGGGCCATTCCTCGATAACATTCAAAGATGGAGACAAAATGTATGAGCATTTTACCTCATCTAGGCTAAACATGATTGCAGCTATGAAAATAAACAAACAATACTCAAAAATCAAATGTCCCACATAAAATCAATCTGCCAAAAGGCTAAAACCAGCTCACGACCATCATTTGCAGAATCAACCTAGAATATCATGGCCTTTCTTAATGAAGAAAAATTTCCCTCTCGGTGCTACGAACTAAATCGTTACATGGAAAATAAGATGCCTAATCCCACGTGAAGGATACTGCATTGTGGTAGTGCACTTAACTCACTATAAGCTTGAGGTTGGTGGTCATGATGGACAGAAAGGTGGTTGAACAAAGAAATCATAAGATGAACGAGGAAGTGCCTCTTAAACATTGGATACATTTGGTGTGGACATGGAAAATAAGAGGAATATGCTTCTTGCAAAAAGCACTCGCATCAAAATCTGCATAGATAATGCATTCTAAACCCTAAATTGGTCCAGGGTTCGTATTCGAGTTTAACAATCCCATCCTAAGTGGGGTGTTACTTCAACGTTGTGACCTTGGTTCACAAAAACGAGGGCGACCATACTGTGGAAACAAAACCTCGGCATCTCTGAAGTAAACAAGCAAACACCCTCCTCGGACAGCCATACATAGACTGGGGGATATTGGTGCGGACAACGTAACGACCGTCTGCACCGGCTTCCCCAGCAGTCGAGTGCGGGATACAAACCCATAATGATAGCGAATGTAGTCATCAAGCAAAACAACAAAACCCCCAACCGGGCAGCCATATCATTTACCTAGATATATATACATGCCGAAATGGAAACCTAGGTATCCACTAACCATCGAGACAAGAGATAACCAAGGGCAACAAAAACAGTTTGACCATTCAAATGGAAAGGTAAAATGGGCATAAGGGCCTACCTGGCAATGTGCTGCGCGACTGGTCGAGAAAAAATTGCAACCTCCATGGCGGAGCCACCTAGGAGCGAGATACCGATAGTGAGTACGTTGGTCTGCTCGAGCGATAACGACAGCACGGGAAATTCACAAAATAACAATAAAAAATAGTAAACCCCAACCCCAATATATATGCTGCGGTCAACCATAATCGGCGAGAAAAAATAAACCAATCGGGAGGCAAAACGACTATGGGATCGGCGATCCTGTCAATATCACCTCCGCAACGGCAGATGATGAAACAATTAGGAGACCCACAATGGCGTCAGCAGGAGAAACAAATAAAATTCACATCTGTGCTCGCTAAGATAAGACCTCAGACTAATATTTAGTTGAAGAGCTGCAATGGTGAAAACCATAAAGGAACCGAGTTCCACAAACCAACAAAAATCGGAGGTAAAAATAAACATGACTTTGGAGAAAATGAAAAATTGGTCAAGCGGAAAACAAACTACATCGGAAGGACAGTGCTTTCCAAAGCCGCAACGGCGAAAGCTGAAAGCCTAAGGATTTGCGAATCAAAATGGCAGGGATCGAAAGAGGATAATACAACCCTCGGGAAGCTTCGCAATAACTCCTCTGCAATGGCGGAAGACGTAGAGGCAAATGTTTCGATGGGATATTAAAACAGCCGCAGACGAATAAAGTGCATCAGAGACCAATAACCATTGAATCGGTCTTGATGTCCCATTCTTTTGCGAAACGATGGGCATGCAGATAACTGGAGTCCTACTCAATAGTCTAAAACACTTCCGATGGTAGGGAAAAATCAATACAAACCGTAAAACATCGCTGGCATAAAAGTAATCCTTGCGCAAAAGTCAAACAAAACCAAGGAGCTGAGCAAAAAGAAATAAAAGGAGGGTCCCAAAATTTTGTGAATTTTGGGAAAATGTTGCCGCGAGGCCTGGAAAATCGCAAGCACCAATAAAACCGTAACTTAATTCTTGCTTATTTTGATTGAAGTTATAGATTAGGGTTTGTCTTGTAAAAACCCTTGTTTTGATATAAATTATTCTTGTTATAATAATTATACAGTTTTTCTATTTGTCCTTAAAGGACTGTGAGTAAATTATTATTTGTTCTTCAAAGGACTGCGAGTAAATTATATTAACCTGTTATTAATGGTTACATAATTTATGTAAATTTGGTTTTTAATGTTTTGGTACTTGTAAATGTAATAATTTTAAGGGTTTTAACCCTGACATTTATTACTATAAATGCATGCTGTTAGTAAAATAAAAGCACAGTTTCTTTTATAAATATATTTATACATGTTGATCAGTAATGTAAATTCATTTCTGTGTATAAAATTTTTAGATGGTTCTTTAATAGTTTTTAAAAGAACTAACTTATGTTTAACCTAGGTTACTACAGTATATAAAAATACAAATAGATTACGCTCAGAATATGAGCTAGGGTTTATCCTATTTAACTTTTATAGAGTATTAATTCCTTTATTGTTATCTTGTTAATTCGATGACTGTCACACAGTTTTCTTCAGTTTGTTTTTAAGAATTATTAATTTATAAACATCATTGTTGATTGTTAATAATAATATTATTTGTATTAATAATATTAATATCTATGAATAATGTATCCTCTTAAGTTTATGTTGGTATTTATATATATATATATTAAATAAGACTGAGAGCAGTCTATAATAATTGTGTTTATTTATAAAATTATTTCTGTAAGCTTACTGAAAGAAAATAAGAACTTCCCTACCTGTCAATACTCTTTACTTCTATACTTTCTGTAAATGTATAAGGACGGTTCCTTATTAATAATAACTTAAGCATAGGTTACTACTGTCCTTTAGTTATTAATACTAAGAAAAGAATACTGTAATATTTATCAAGTTCTTATTTAGAGTTCAGATAGTTGCAGGTAAATTAGTTAGTACTAAAGGAACAGAGAGAAACTAACAGTATTATTTTTACATCTTTTCTTAACATAAATGATAAACATTCATCTGATAATACTAGTTCTTCTATTTCAGTATAAATGTACAGTTTATAGAAGTAGATACTGTGTAGAAGAATGAATTATATACTTAAACATACTACTGTTAGTAAATAATATGATTCTTGTTTCTTTTCTGATATTTTAAATACTCAGTCTAGTTCTACCAATAACTCTACGAACATATTAATAATCTTTCTAGAAAAATAACTATCTACTGAAAGAAAACATTTCGATACTCTGAAAAACATAAGTATTCTATTCATTCATATTCCTATCATGCTTCATTCATTTAAACACACTACCTGTGCTAGAGTACGATCTGGATTACTCCAGATGGCGAAAAACACAGGTAGAATTTATTTTTCATCAAAGAACAGATTCAACATAAAACAACTAAGAGATTTCAAACTTAACCATTTACAACATAACATATAATCATTCATTATTTGTTCACACACAGATATAAACTTAAACACAGAAATTAATAGATAATGGAACCTGTTTTTAAAGATGGATGACAACAGCAATGGGAGGCCGTTCCTCCCTACCAAATCCTGGAGAGCGCTCAAACAACGACTTCTCAGGACCTCCGAGCCTGTTCTAGTCTCCTTGGTTGGAACTAGGTGGAGAAAACAACAAAGTACTAGTCCAAAGACTCAATACCAACTCTGCACACTGCAGTAAGATCTTTCAGCTGCAAAGCTGTACTAGATCACCTTCATGCAGTTTACCCCTCAAACACCTTCCTCAAAATTCCCTTCCCAATGAATTCCTTGAAGTGCATTCACCTAAATGATTCTTCTCCTGGAATGAGCAGCCTTAGCTCTCTACATTGGGTACTTTTATTAAGATTTCCTAGGTCTTTTTGGGTTAGTTGTCATTAATTGAGCCACCTGCTATGATCCCACTTTCTTGGGGGATCATGACCCCAAATGTAGGGAGGTTTCCACCTGCAACATAGGAAGTGTTGGAGGATGCTTCCACTTGTCTATTTGCTCTCCACCTAGTCTCCTCCACCAACTTGACTAGTAACACTCTTTTTAACAGCTCTCGCAAGCTATTGTCTCCACTTTTATTTATTTAAAATTAAAATATTTAGAATTACATTCCACATCCTTGACTCTGCCGAGTCATCTGTTTCAATCCTAGCATTAAATTTAACATAATGTCTTGGAATAAAATCAAAATAAGATAACATTATTTTACAAAATTGGGGCATGTGACATACACACCCCCTTAGAATATAACATCATCCTCGATGTTATTTATTTTTCATCCTCCGTCGAAGTCCCCTGGAACAGAATTAGATATGCATCTCGCATTTTACTTTCCAATTCCCATGTGGCTTCTTCAAGACTAAGGTGCTTCCATTGCACCTTCAGTTGTCCAATGGTGCGGTTCCGAAGTGTAATTTCCCTCCTCCCGAGGATACAGTCCGGTTCCACTAGAAATTCTCCTTCTGGTTCCACCTGTACAACATTCCAGTTAACAACATGAGTAGCATCATGAACATATTTATTTAAAACAGAAATGTGAAAAACATTATGTACTCTTAAGTTAGGTGGTAATGCTAATTGATAAGCTACTTGTCCAATCCTAGACAAAAATTCAAATTGGCCATAGTAATGAGGTGCCAATTTTGCACAACTCCCCAATCTTAGAGAGCTATTTTTGGGCCTTATTTTGATGAACACATGTTCACCTACTTGAAACTCCTTTGGAGTTCTTTTTAAGTCTGCTTGAATTTTCTATCGATCCTATGCCACTTTCAGATTTCCCTACATTTGTTTCACAATTTCTTCCATTTCTTTCAACAGTTCTAGACCTAATACCAATCTATCTACTGGATTACTCCAAGAGATAGGAGTATTACATTTCCATCCATATAAAATTTCAAATGGACTAAATATAGCTGATGTTTGATAATTATTATTATAAACAAATTCTACCAGGTGTAAATAGTCCTCCCATTTACCTGGCTGGTCTTTCATATACATTCTCAATAAATCTTCCAGTACCTGGTTTACCCTTTCAGTTTGTCCATCTATTTAAGGATGGAAAGAGGTACTGAAATTTAATGTGGTGTTTAACCCTTTAAACAAGGACTTCCAAAAGTTTCCTGTAAACTTAGGATCTCTATCTGAGATTATGACTTTTGGTACTCCATGTAATCAAAAAATCTGTTTTAGAAAAATATCAGCTATGTTTGCAGCTTTGTAAGTAGTTTTAATAGGTATAAAATGAGCTGCTTTGCTTAACTTATCAACTACTACCATGATATAATCATTCTGATTTTGATTTCTAGGCAGTCCGGTAATAAAATTTAGACTAATCACCTCCCATTTCCAGCTAGGGATGGGTAAAGGCTGTAGCAAACCAGCTGGGTGTTGGTGTTCAGTTTTTACCTGTTGACATTCTAAACACCTTGCAATATATCCAGCTACTACAGTTTTCATATTTGGCCAGAAATACTCTTTTCTTAACATGGTTATAGTCTTTTGATAACCTGGATGACCTGAATATGGTGTTTTATGAATTTCATCTAGAATTAACAGCTTGACCTTAGGTATGTTAGGTACATACAGTTTATCTTTATACAGTAAGAATTCTTTTTCATTTAAACTGTAACCTTTTATTAAGTTTTTTGTTGGATTTTCCTTAGCTTTAGCTTGCAAATTCTGGTATATTTCATCTTGTTTATTCCTTCTTTAAGCTATTCATCTAAGTTTGAAACATAAGTGCTGATTGTTGTTGCAAAATTCAGCCTTGCGTTCCTACTTAATGCATCAACAACTTTATTTTCTTTACCTTTTATATGATGGATTTCAAATTCATACTCACTTAAGAAAGCTAACCACCTAGCTTGCCTGGCATTTAAATTAGGCTGATCTAAAAGATACTTCAATCCTTTATTATCAGTCATTAAAACAAATTTTCTGCCAATTAGGTGATGTCACCACATCTTTAAGGCGTGTATTACAACTGCTAATTCTAGGTCATATGTTGCATAATTATTTTCATGAACTTTTATCTTTCTAGACTCATAGGCAATAACATGCCATTCTTGAGTCAGAACACCACCTAAGCCATCATTACAGGCATCAGTGCACCCTACAAATTCTTTATTAGGATCTGCTATTCTTAAAATAGGTGCGCTAGTTAACAAATTTTTTAACTTTTTAAAGCTTTCCTCACATTTCTGATTCCAGTCGAACTTCTCTCCTTTCTTCTGCAAGGAAGTTATCGGAATTGCTATCCTTGAAAAGCCTTCAATGAACCTGCGGTAGTAACTGGTAATGCCCATGAAAGATCTAACATCCGTCACAACCTTAGGAACCGACCAATCTTCGATTGCCCATATCTTTTCAGGATCTACGGAAATTCATTCCTTGGTCACTACGTGACCTAAATACTGAATCTTATCCTTGAAGAAGTCACACTTACTAAACTTTGCGAAGAGTTGATGTTCTCGCAACTCTTGCAAAACAATTTTTAGATGTTCTTTATGTTCTTCTTCAGTTTTTGAATAGATTAGAATGTCGTCGATAAACATGACCACAAACTTATCTAAATACTTATGCATTGTGTTGTTCATTAAACACATGAAGATAGCTGGGGCGTTAGTAAGCCCGAATGGTATTACGACAAATTCGTAATGACCATATATTGTTCTAAAGGCTGTCTTGAAGATGTCTTCATCTTTAATCCTCACTTGATGATATCCAAACCTTAAATCTATTTTTGAAAACACCGTGGCTTCACGTAGTTGATCAAACAAATCATATATGCGGGGCAACAGATATCTATTTTTGATAGTCATCTTGTTTAGCTGACGGTAATCTATGCAAAGTCACATAGTTCCATCCTTCTTCTTGACGAAGATGACAGGTGCCCCCCAAGGAGACACACTTGGTCGAATATACTTTTTATCAATTAATTCTTTTAATTGCGATTTTAATTCATTGAGTTCCAATATGTTCATTCGATAAGGGGCCTTTGAGCTAGGTATTGCACCCAGTACCAGCTCAATGGTGAAATCCAATTCCCTTTTCGGAGGTAATCCCGAAATTCCTTCTAGGAATACATCAACATATTCTTTTAAGACTGGGATGTCTTCTACTTTTAACTTATCTGTCTTAATTTTACTTTCCTCATCAGTAATTGTTACTGTGTAAGCTTTACATCCTTTTCTAACAGCTCTTTTAAGTTGTAAAGCAGAAATCTGCCTTACAGTAGTTTTTCTAGGAATACCTTTAACACTTACTAGTTTTTCATCACTGTTTGAGCATGTGAAAGTTTTATCATAACAGTTTAGAATTACTCTATGTTGTTCTAACCAGTCCATACCAATCAACAAATCATAAGAGCCAAGTGGAAAAACATTAAGTTTAACAACAATTTCAAATTTATCCATAAGTAAAGCACATTCTTTCACAAAACAAGATACTTTTCTTTTAGCACCAGTGGCTAACTGAAATAACCATGAATTCTCAAACTTATCGACAGATAACTTACATTTTTCTACTATATGAGATGCAATATAACTAAGACTAGCTCCTGGATCAATCAAAATAATTACAGGGGTCTGATTTATCATACCTTCTACTTCCACCATGGAAGTCTGATATTCAGCTTGTCGGTTCTCCAAGGATACGTTGATTCTGGGCATGCTCCTTGCTAGTTCCCCAACGGTCATCTCTTCCTATATAGTATGAATGTTGCTAACAATGTTCTTCCAGTTTGGACAGACTGAAGCATAGTGTGGGCCATTACATTCCCAGCACTTGACAGGTTCTTTACACTTAAAATTCTTGGTAAAGTTTCCATGATTATTTGCAGTTTCCTTACCTTTAGAATTGTTCTGATTGTTGGGTGTACTATTCCTATTTCCTTGGAAATTCTGATTATTAGAATATTTTTTGGCCTTATTGTTCTTAAAATTTCTGTTAGGCACAAAATCCTTCTTCTTTTGTTCAAACTGATTATTATTTTTCTTAGCCTTCTAGTTGGCCAAGCTTTCTTTCTTTCGATTTTGCTCAAAACAAAAGTTAGCCTTCCTCATAGCTTCCTCCAAGGTCTTTGGGTTATCATATTCAATTCTATCTTTAATATGATACGGTAGACAGCTAAGGAATCGTTGTTCCTTTGGTTTCTCATCTACAAGGTAAGGTACATACCTAAGTAGACTTAAGAACTTGCTGTTCAGATCCTTCATTGTCATTGAACCTAACTTCAGTTCATAAAAATCTTTAGCTCTTTCCTTGTAATACTGCTCAGACAAGAATTTATTTTTGAAATACCTCTTAAAGGTACTTTAGTTAACTTCTTTCTCTTTTATACCCTTAACTCTCTTCAAGTCCTACCACCAAATGTCAACCTTTCTTTAGAGGTTATATATAGCCATCCTAGCCTTTAACTGGTTAGAATAATTATATATTTGGAAGTACTTCTTCATCCCGGATAACCAGGATTCAGCTTCCTCCCCCTTCTCAGTCTCTCCATTAAAAATTGGTGGTTTTATTTTTTTGAATTCCCCAGAAATTTCCTCATAAGGTTTGTATTTCCTCTTCTTGGCGTACAGATTATCATCACTATTGTCACTAGTAGTATGGTAATTTTGTTGTTCACCAAACACTTCAGACGACGAACTACTTTCAGTTTTTGTATGCTTTATCTTTTTAGATTTTTGTTGATGACTGGCATCTTCAGATTCTGACCTTCTACCCCTACCCTCAGTTTGAAACTTTTCAATTAGGATATGATTCAACTCTTCTTGAGCCCTCAGAATCCTTTTATTCTCTCGCTTTAAAGACTCCATTTCAGTTTTTAAGTCTTTTACAGTTTGTAACAACACCGAGAAATTGGTAGTTAAATCCTCTGGTATAGGATCTCTTGGTAAATTCCCTGTTTCAATAGCTGGAGACTCCTCCTGTGCATACTCTTCCAGCCTTTCCATACCTTCCTGTTAAACTTCAGAAAAACAATTCTTTGTGGAATAACATTTAAAAATAAAATATATCAGCATAATAATTTAATTTATTGTTTTATAAAAGCTAGTTGAGATTCGTCAAGGCCTAGTGTTTGAACCTTGTGCTCTAATACCACATGTCAAAACCCCAAATTTTCACAAAAATTTAAAATTTTGAGATAACAATAAATGCTAAAACCTACGGTCTACTAACAGCTAACGGTTTGTAAATAAAAGAAACAGTCAAGTAATTAGTTTCACTAAATCTTAATTATGATAACTTAATAGTTCATTTTTGTAAGAAGATTAAAGTCTTCTTGCGTGCTGTTATACTTTAGTTTACTGATGAGTTTTTTCAATTCAAGTAGGTGGAATCTAATTTTGAATCTGGGGCTTACTTAGCAATCATGCTAACGCATATGAATATTGATTCTTACAGGTTTACAGGTATGATCAAACGAGTACATGTTAAAAGTTCTTTAAAGTGTCAGCAGTATTTTATTTGCAATTTAAAAGCTTAGTAATTAAGCTGCTAAACTCTAGACAGCTCCTGTAAGGTAAAACCATTTGGCTTCCTTCAGTTTTTCTAGTAGACATGTTCAAAAGTAAGTAACGACAGTAAAATATGTTTGCGACTCTAAGCATTAGAATCTCAGTTACAAAGTATTTCTACTTTAGTCTATGTAATTTGTAATGTTATAATGATTGTTATTGTCAGTATTTATGCAATAGTACATTATCTTGTCTGTGTAATCATTGACCCACATTTTGCTCCTGCAAGATAACTTACAACCTGTTATCCTTTGGACAGTATAACTTCGATTGTGCAAACTACAAACCATCATGCCTTTCTACATGAGATCATGGTTACCTATATTTTATTTCCATGTCGAACCCTATGGTTCTAGTCATTTCTGGATTCAATAGGGTCATTCCTATTCTAGTTATCATGTTTAGTTCTATAATTACTTTACTATCCACTAGACATAGTAAATCGAGAATAAGAACCAAATTGAGTCATACCCCAAAATCCATCAAAGTATTGTCGCTTGAACTATGTAACAGAAATTCATAATAATGTTCTTACCTTCAGTTTTGTACTACTTCAAAGTTTTGAATTTTTTTGAGTTATTATTTCATGTAAGTCTTATAGATATGTATAATCTATTTGTTCAATAGACATTCAGTCTATAATTAGTTTGTGATTATAAACGTATTTTAAACTAGAGTTTATAATCCTTTGCACTATTACATTTTGCCATTTATAAAATTATGACTTGTAATATTGTTATTACAAAATATTTACTATGCATAAACTATAGTTTATCTTTTGTTACTAGGGAAAACTATCGTTTAATATCTAGCATGAACTCTCCCATATACACATTTGATCTCTTAACTATAGTGTATACCTAAAACATTGATCTATAAATAATACATGAATTATTTGATTTCTATCAAATAAATAAAACAATGTTTAGAGGAAGGATATGTAACTCTTTAAACCACAATTGCGATGATGTAATAGAATAACATAAGGTTCATAGTGGATTTAGTCTTATGCATGAATGACTATTGGGTTTTAATGAAGGTTTATGAGTAACATTTATTGAAGGGTCAACGTAACCATAAACATGGATATTATTGTCCCTATACTAACATATGATAATGTGCAAATGATAAATGATTTGGATGGCGAATTATTGGTTTATCCTTATAGTTTTACTCCACGCTCCAATGATCAAATAATTGGATTCTTGTTTTACGCAGGCACTATAGAACACGACCCTCTTTGCATGGTTTGATTTGTTGGCTACGTGGTTGTCTCCTGACCCAATATCGGGGATATAAAACACTCCTTGAAACCTAACCCTTATCATTTCCTTTCTGCAATTTATGCTAGCTCTAGGGTTGCTCTGCTTGGCTTCAATGTCAATCGTCGGTCCTCCTTGCTTTGGTTGTTTTGTGACTTGGTTCCATTCTGCGTTTGTCACTAGTGCATGGTTTTAGAAGCCATTCCCACTGGCTTGGTTCTCGGTCTACGACTTGTGGAGATTACTATTGCTCGTGGCTTGTTGTCTGTGTAGTTCTCCCTTCGCGGTCTTCGTAGCTTACAGTAAGATTCAGTTACCTGTTACTGTTCTCGTAGCTCACCAATGTGTGAGGTTTTTATCTTGCAAGCTGTTGGGTCTTTGCTTGGACATCCTATAGGTGACTATACTTAAACGAGGCCATCAGTATTTTTAACTTGACAGGTAATTAATAAATTTTAAGTTCAATTACTTCGTTGCCAATTTACTTTGCTGTTATAGTGGTTTGTATTGGTATTATTAACTGACAGTGGTCAATTACCTTGCTTGTAGGTGCTCGCCATTGTAAATCTTGTACAATGAGAAATAGACAGTCACCAACAAAGGCTGTGGCTCGTGGTTCATTTTCGGGTAAGCCCCATGGTCCAAATGTTGGATTTTTCACTCTACTAGTGTTAGGGTGGTCGATGGAATTGCCCAGGGTTTTGGAAAACCCTGCCTCGACTCGCCATGAGTTATGTTGTTGTGTTGTTGTTTCTACAGGTTAATGTTGTAATACTTAGAATCAAACCCTCGCTAGGGTAGAATCGGTTATCTGAGCACTGTAATTAGTTGAAGCCTTGGCTTTACGGCCAGGTTAAAGTTTGTAGTTTTTGTAATGACAGTGCTGTTTTGAAACTCGTTTTGGTTTAACAGATGTCTATACTATAATATGTGTACTACTAGGGTTTTTTACCCTTCTTGAATATAATGAAGTTTATACTATGTTTGAGTACTCTGTAAGGGTTTATAAATGAAAATTTAAGGCTGATACTTACAACCGTAACTTAATTCTTTCTTATTTTGATTGAAGTTATAGATTAGGGTTTGTCTTGTAAAAACCCTTGTTTTGATATAAATTATTCTTGTTATAATAATTATACAGTTTTTTCTATTTGTCCTTAAAGGAATGTGAGTAAATTATTATTTGTCCTTCAAAGGACTGTGAGTAAATTATATTAACCTGGTTATTAATGGTTACATAATTTATGTAAATTTGTTTTTTAATGTTTTGGTACTTGTAAATGTAATAATTTTAAGGGTTTTAACCCTGACATTTATTTCTATAAATGCATGATGTTAGTAAAAGAAAAGCACGGTTTCTTTTATAAATATATTTATATATGTTGATCAGTAATGTAAATTCATTTCTGTGAAGCCCCAACAAAGTGTTATACCATGAAAATTAGTAAATATTGAAGCTCTGGGAAGCCCCAACAAAGTATGACTTCGGAAAATACCATAAAATTGTAGAAACACACATGAAAAGGTTATTAAGTGCACTTTTCTATTAAATAAATGAGATCCTATTCTAAATGAGATCCTAGTTTGTGGACCTTTGTAATGAATATTGGAGATTTTGTTGCACATTTGTTCCATTCTTTTTTTACTCATCAATGGGACGCGCCACACTTATTGTTGGAGCACTCTAGGATTGTTTAACCCTAGAGACACATGGAAGCATTGGATTAGAGTGGAGTGCTCCACCTAATAAGGACCATTACATTCATTTGTTTGACTATATTGGTGAGATGTCCCACATGGGAGACATCTTATAGGCCAGACAAGCCATGCTTCTTGATGAACACTCTTCATTTATGGATAATGTTGTTGGAGTAAAAACCTATAGGGGAATTGACACATTTTCTCATGCATTTTGATGAGTTTGTTGTGCCTTGGAATGGGTCAAAACCAAAGGGTTTGGAACAACCATTTATGATTTTGACTATAACTTCTCTCCACTTTTTGGACCTTTTATTGTATATCTCGTGTATTAATCCTATTCTAGTGGTGCTACCTCCTCTTTTAGACTAGTAGGTTAGGGTTTTGGTATTTTGGCCATGTCGTGAGGAGGATTTATTATTTTTCTATTGAGGAGTTAGTGTTCTCTTTTTCCCTCTAAGATACCCTTTGCTCATTGTAAAAGTTGCTAGAACTTGTGGACAATAAACTATGTCGCTATTTGCTTAGTTCTGTTTGTATGAAGTGTATGTGTGTTTATTGAAGGTGTTTATTCAAGAATTTAGTGCTTGATTCTATGACTAGGGATGTAATCTTCAACTATTAATATTTGGTGTAATTGGGTAAAATATTTACGTTTTGTTTATAATTCTTGTCATTTAATTTTTATTAGTTAACATGCTATCTACTCTTGATGCGTGTTACCTCTAGTGTTTCTTTGGAATCTTACTTTGTAGGTAGGATCTTTAGAAATCTCAACTCTTGCATTTTCTTTTTGGTTAAAATGTCGAAGTTGATTTAGCTACCAAAGACTAGAGTAGTGTTTGAGTATTTCAACCCCTTCTACATTTTAATTATCAACTTCTCTAGAGCCTCCTTTAGAGGACATTTACCCATTCCAAATAATTAGGCACCAATCATACTTATTAAGCCACTAATTTTTTTTCCTATCATTAACTTTTTGCTTTAAATTTTGGAAATTTCAATTTTATTGTATGAGTTAAATCAATCTTTAGTTTATTGCAATTTCATCTTATGCGATTATGTCCTTTTTCTTATTTAATTTCTGTTATAAAACAAAAAAAAAAAAATTCATTTATAAGAACAAATTGGGTTAATAATTTAGATTAAAAGCCAAATTTTATTTTTCAAAATTTCCCATTATTATTTTAATTCATTTATAAGAACAAATTGGGTTGGGAATTCATATTAAAAGGAAAATGTTATTTTCAAAATTTTCCATTGTTTTGACTTGGTTCATTTATCCTTCCGTATATCATGGGCTATAACTTGGTGTTATTAAAGACCATTTAATTAACTTTAAAAAAAAATTCTATTGGGTTTGTTAACAACTATTTAATTGCTTCTCAAAATTATGGAAATTATCTTAGTTAAGTTTGCTATGTTTTATTGGCAAAATTAGCTTTACAACTAGCGATTAACTTTGTTATTTGAATAAAATTTTCAAGTAATTTAATTTCACACTTGGCATGCATTAGTTATTATGCTTTAAATTCATCTTCACTTCATTTTCACAATTTTTTTATGGTTTAAAGCACTGCTGCATTGTTGGGTATGAGTTATAATTTCAATTGAAGTCACAACAACAATCCAATCTTCATTTCAGATCTGAGAATTTCATGGTGTAATTTATTTTGAGCAACTCTAGTGTTGTTATTTCCGATACTTCACATTTAGATTTAAATTATGATAATCTTTGATTTTAATCTATTTCACTTATAAATATTTCTAAGTATTTTAAGCAATCTTCTTAGTTCAACCTGTTATTTCACATCTGGAATGTCAAATGTTGATAATGATTATTCATTCTTTTATCTTATTTTTTCAAAGCACAATAAATCTTAAATTTGAATTTAGTAATTTGATTCATTTCTTTATCTAGCTTACATTCTATATCATAATTATCCAAGAGTTAAAGCAATTTAGTTTTAATAAATTTATTGATGGTTTAAAAGATCTATCATTCGGTGGGTTATTATAGCCATTTATTCAATTTGTTATAAATCTGGAATTTATGTGCATTTTTTTCATTAGCAATCCTTTGAACCTTTAAATTTTGTTGAAGCATTTGGATAATTGATTTAAATTCTAACATTTGTTATAAAGCTATATTCACATCTCTAAATCATTCATAAACTTTGATTTTGCAATTTAAGTAATTCATAAATGTTATCAATCATTAGTGTTTAGTTGCCTTAGGGAATTCCCCCTAGTATTGGATCTTCATCCAAAATTACAGTGAAGAGACGTTGTTGTTAAGGTGATAGTGTAAACATTTATAGAGTTTCCTTCAACTGAACCCTAGTGAAGACCTTCCACTTAAGGGGTGCTAATATGTGTGCGAATATGTATCATGGCCCCTTTTCCCATTTCATGTTGTAAGTAAAGACCTTCATCGATATTTTTAAACATGAAGTGCTCATTAATAAGTCTGTTATAAGCAACCTCATCAAGATAGAAATCTCTTTTTAAACATGAAGTGCTCATTAATGCTCATTAATAAATGTGCTATAAGCAACCTCATCAAGAGAGAAATCCCTTTTAATTATTCAACCAAATTACATTACATTGCATTAAAAAAATTTTATATAGTAAAATACTAATTACAAAACCATCTCTTATAATTTCATTGTATAAATTGTATAACTTCATAACACCATGAATGTCTCTCAAATCCAAATTCCCATCAAACAATATGTTGTAAAAGACAATGTCTTGCACCACTGTCTACCCTTACATTTCATTGAAGGGCCCTTTTTCTTGCTTTAACCTACAACTTTTACATTTCCGAAAAAAGATTAGTATTTGACAAAGTTAAGTTTAAATTGTAAATATCTTATATTTTTTGTGTCATTTATTTAATGAGGTATAAGCACTCATGTTGATTAAAATCCATTCCCACAAATATTAGGTAATGGAAAAGTTTGGTTTTCAATTGTAAATATATTATTTTATTATTCTTTCATGTGCTAGGCTTTCAAAGGATTATTTTATTATTCCTAACGAAATGAAACTATGTTTGAGAGTATGAGGTACATGAGATTATGTCTTCTTTAAAAAACAAACCTATTATTCGCTACCTCCCATTGGTTTATGAAGGTAAATTCTATAGCAAGAGTTAAGTAAGAACAATAGAGATTGTAAAACCATTAACCGAGGAATGAAGTGCTAATTCTCATATGTATTACTCGTGCTCTTTTGCCTTCTCAAATAAAAAACAATACCTCCCATTGCTTTATGAAGGTAAATTCTATAGCAAGAGTTAAGTAAGAACAATAGAGACTGTAAAACCATCAACCGAGGAATGAAGTGCTAATTCTTATATGTATTACTCGTGCTCTTTTGCCTTCTCAAATAAAAAACAATAGGAACTATGCTACTTCATGGCTCTTATTTATTTATGAAAGGAGGTCATGAATCTAATGTTTTGTATATCTTTAAGGTTATACACATGGTTTATTATTAGTGTGTTTATTATTAGTGAATTAGTTATGGTTAGTTGATTTAATGGAAATTTGTATTATGATTTTTTTTTTAATTATAAAGGAGATTATTTATATAGGATCTCATCTTGTCTTGTGTAATGGATATATTTTAAAAGGAGGTTTTTCTTCGAAGAGGCTTATTACTCATTGATTATTTATCATTTTCAAGGTATGGAATTACTTTTATTTGTGTTTTTATGCTCTCTAGGGAAATTATTCGAAGCATTTGAAATCAAAGCATATGGTCTTTGGATCCTTCAAAACATGCCATCTTTCCATTTTCACTATAACCTTTTTTTCAGAAACATTTATAACATAAAAATTTTGGGAGCCTGAGAAGACATAGTGAAGTCACTTGTAAAATTTTCATGTGCTAGTTTACTATAATTTCGATTTTATAGTTTGTGGAAGTTAAGGCTCTTTTACAAGTCCAAAACTTGTTTCAAACACGTGCTTTGGGTAAAATTGTTATATCTGAGATTTATGATTTCCAAAATGACTTCCACTAGTTGTGTTGTAAAAAACACAAATGATAGTGTTTGTGGTAAAAAAACTAGAATCAGATCTAAAAAATTGGACATGTGGAATTGCGTACAAGTTCACTCTCCTGAAAGGGCCAAAACAAGTTGTGGGAAAGTTACTAGAACTTTATCTTGGAACTTCAAACAATCAGGCCCCCTTAATATAGGCGCTGATAATAACTTGTATGTAAGTGTCTAAAAGGCAACTTGACAATTAATATCCCAATGAAAATGTATATCTTTGGAAAGTAATTTGAATAGTGGCAAAGCTATTTTACTAAAACGTTCAATAAACCTTCTGTAATAGCATGCATGCCCAAGAAAACTTCTCACATCTTTTTTTATTTTTAGGTTTTGACAAATTCACAATGAGTTGTATTTTTGCAGGATCCACATTTATTCTAGATGATGAAATATGATGACCTAACACTATTCCTTCATTTAACATCATGAAACATTTTTCATTACTAAGGGAAAGATTTGATTCTATGCATCTCTTTAGGGTTTTCTCTAAATTGTCCAAGGCATCTTCAAAAGTGTTTCCATACACCGAAAAATCATCCATATATACTTCAACACATTCATGAATTAAATCAACAAAAATAGCCAGAACTGCTCTCTGAAAAGTGGTTGGAGCTTTACATAGACCAAAAGGTAAAAATTTATATGCATATGTACCCCAGGGGCATGTGAACGTAGTTTTGTCCTAGTCTTCTAATGCAATTTCAATTTGATTGTATCCATTGAATCCATCTAAGAATGAAAAATATATTTTTCCACCTAGTGCATCCAATACTTCATCAATGAATGGTAATGGAAAATAATCTTTAAGTGTTGCTTTGTTTAACTCCCTATAATCCACACAAATTCTCCACTATCCATTCTTCTTAGGAACAACAACTAATGGAGAAACCCATTGACTATCAGAAATAGGGTATATAAATCCTACCTTTAATAAATTTCGCAGTTCTTCCTTGACTATTTCTTTCAGTATAGGGTTTATTATTCGTTGAGGTTTCCTTAGAGGTATTATGTTATCATCTATTTAAATATGGTGAGTAAATGTTTCCTGATGAATCCCTGGCATGTCAGTGTACTCCCAAGAAAATGTTTTGTGATACTTATTTAGTAATGCAATCAATTGTTCTTCTTGTGATAATGTAAGATGTGCACCAATATTTAAGTATTTTCCAGGACTGATTTCAATGGTTCCGCTTTGAGCATTTGTTATTGAATGAACAGAAAAAATATCATCAAATGATGTTTCCAAAGAATCAATTGTGCAATTTTCTTGAAATTTTTGGCCTAAAACCTGATCTGCAGCAATATATTGCTTGTTCCTTAACTGTTCAGAGATATCATGTTTGGAAATAAAATAATCTAGAAAATCTTAATTATTCTTCTCTCAAAAATTGAAAGCTTGATTAATACTTAAGATAGGCTGAATTACTTCTTCTTGTTGCTCTTTTGTTTCATTAATCCAAAATAACTGATCTATTGTAGAAGGTCTTTGAGAAGAAGGATAAAGTGTAATTTGTTTCCTTTTTGTTCCATGTGAGATAATCATATTTACTGCTCTACAACCAATAAAAGCATCGGTTGTAGCTAACCAGGGTCTTCCAAGAATCAGTGGATGTCCCCCTAAGTTATATTTTGGTTAAAGAACCAAGAAATATACAAGATACTCCCAGGAATCCAGAAAAACTATGATATCTTCAAGTATCACTTCTGGTGCTATTTTAGATCTATCAGCTAGCTCTAGGATTGTAGTGGTTGGTCTAAGATTCTTCAAATCCAAATATTTCATTGTTTCCAGTGTCATTACATTAATAGCTGCACCTAAGTCAATTAAGGTTTTTGAAATTGAAAATTTGTTGATAGTTATTGTTACCATTGGAATTCCTAGATCAACATATTTCTCAACAAAACAATATTTGACAGTAAGCCTACCAAATTTCCAAGTACATGAATTCTTGGTGGATCTTTCTTTCGTCTGCCAGTCTTGTTTAAACATAACTCCTTAATTTCTTTTGTATAGATTGGGATATCCTTAATAGCTTGCAATAAGGGAAATTTTACATAGACATTTGTTAATTCATTTAAGACATCAAATTCAGGAAGAGAAATTGAAATTTTTTCCTTAACTAACCTTTTTGGAAAAGGGGGTGTTTGAGGTATTATAATTTTATCCTTCTGAGTTTGTTTGTCTAACTGCAAATTTTCTGTATTAGATTTTTTTGGAATTTCCTCTTTTTCTGTTTGTTCTTCTATGATAACAAGGGATTCTTTTTCCAAAATATTTCCAGACCTCAAGTGGATATTTGAAATGGGAAGGATTGAGTATGAAATTGTTGTTCCTTCATCAATATTATACATGGGTTTCTCCACTCTATTATTAGGATTTGGTACTGGCTGGGCTGGTAACTGTGTTGGTCGAGGTGGAGGTTGGTTATATGGGAGCTGAAGTTGTTGGGGTTGGGTCAGTTGAGGAGCAGGATTTGGGTGTGGAGGAAATTAAGGTTGACTCTGCTGGTATTGTGGGTAAGAAAAAGATTGTTGGTAAGGTTGTGGGTAGGCCTGTTGATATGTTTGGTTTCCATGAGCATATCCTCACCAATTTTGAACAGGATGGTTTTGTTTTGGATTAGGAGACCATGTCTGCTAAGGCATAGGTGCATTCCATGAATTTTGAACAGGGTATTGATAACTTGGAAAATATTGTTGCATAGGGTCTTGAGACATACCTGGAAAATGTGGCTTCCAAGGTCTTTTCTATGACAGAAGGTAAAGAGACTCCATGCTTTGGATTTATTCCACTCGAGCTACGTGTAATTCTTTCAACCTGGAACATTCATCGGTGTTATGATTTTCTGCACATAACCCACAAATCTGAACATTATTTAAAGGACATTCGTTCAATGGATGTTTCTTCCTACATTTAGGACATAAAATTGTTAGAGCTTGATCTTGTTGTTCTTGTATTTTCTTAGTTTTTAAGACTTCTACTTGTGTCCCTAAAGTACTCAAAAGATCAACTTTAAAATCCTCTAACAAGCTTCCAAACTCAGCTCTTGATATACTCCCCGTTGCTGATTTAGTTGTCTTAGAAGTGATATCTCTTTTCCCTTTTCTAGATCTTCCTCTTCAATACGTTTGACATAAATCTGTAATTTCATCAAAAGGTAAGTAAGAAACATCTCCCTTCCCCATTACATTAAGAACATCAAGATACTCATCTTGGATACCTTTCAAGAAGATTGTTCTGATGATGTCTGAAGTAAAAGAAGTATATTTGGATTTTTGTAGATTATACATAAATATTTCAAGATATTCTTCTAAGCTTTCATCTTCTTGTTGAGACATCTTAAAAATATCATATTTCGAATCTTTATATCTACAATATGATTGATATTTTTAAGAAAATTCTTTCTCATGTCATCCCAACTAGTTATAGTATGTTCTCCTAATCCCATGAACCATTTTAGTGCAACAGTTTTAAGAGTAGCAGAAATAGGCGAAGCTTATGTGTATCATCAGTGTATCCATAACTGCAACATAAAATATCAAATTCAAATAAAAATGATTCAAGACCTTCAGAATTCATACCATAAAAGTTAGGTAAAATAAATGGTGGAATATTTTTCATTTTTACCTCTTCTCCTAGGATGATACTAGTATCTAGGATTGTAAATCTAAAGGTAGTCTCTTGTTCTTATTCATTTCCTCTGTCTTCTCATATTTTGTTTTCAGCTTCCAACCTTCTTTCATAGTCTCTTTGTTGTTCTGGAGTTGGTCCTATAAATACCTCTTCCTCATCCATTTCTCTTCACTTGTTTTCCATCTCTGTCATTCTTTCATACTCTCTACGTTGTTCTACGATTAGTATTCCTTTCTTAGAGGTTTCTTCCTTAGCCATTTTGAAAGTATCAACAATTGTTGCAATGAATCCTTTCTTCTTAGATGAAGAACTCCCCATTATTTCTATTTTTGGGGTTTTTTTTTACAAATCTTCCTTTTTCGTCTCTCTGTCTTGACATAAAAATAAATAAATTATGTTCTATGTTTTTGTGTTTTTTTAAGGAGACGAAACTTCCTAAGTCTATTTCTAAATACGATTCCCCGACAACATCGCCAAATGTTGTCCCAATCTACTGTCGTAAATCAGAGATTAAGTTTTAAATGTTAACCCGGTGTCCTATGACTTAGAAGTTAGAACTAGACTAGTTTAAAATCTACTATGCTTTGGAAATAAACCTAAAACTGTTTAAATGCTGTAAGTTTAAAACTACCAAAATCCCTTATAGAAAATGTATGCATTGGCATTTTTGAACTCAACCACATCTAAAACATGAATTATAAAATGTAAAAATCATAAAAAACTATAACAGTGCTATTCCATTGCTGAAAGCATAAAACACTGAGTTCTTTTACAAGAACTGTCAATCAAATATTTATTTAGTTTCTTCAACAACAGAATATTTCTATAATAAAACTAAAACAATTCTTCAGTAACCTAGGCAACATATGCTACTAGCAAATAATAAACCCTACCGGTATCACACAATCTAAAGCTCACTTGCATAGAAATTGAAATGGAATTGTATTGTAGAATATTGTTTCAAAATTTAATTGGAATCTACATAAAAAATGCATCTATAGGGAATTGAGAACATACGACACGCATCTACAGGAGAACTAGAAATGCATCTACCGGGAAAATCGAAATGTGCATCTACAAAAGAACTCGAACATACCAAACGCAGCACTAAAAGAATGGATATGTAGGCTTAGTAGAGTGGGCCCTCCACTGATTTGCTCACACATAGCCAATTATATTATCACCAACAACTAAATCGATTTCATACCATGCCAAAACAAATTCACTCACAACTGTTTGAAATCTGAATTCTTATTGCCAAAAATGCAAAGTCTTACACAGTTTGTCGGATGCTTTACATGGAAAAAATACAAATACTTATACTACTTTTTCTAAAAATGAAATGCTACAATCTTTCTACAGATCATAATGACATATTTCCATAACCCCGACCTCGTCCTCAGATCCACAAAAATAGGAGAAAATTTCTGAAATATTAAAACAATCATGTTTTTATGCTTCCTGGCAGATCGGGTGGTTGTATTTGACCCACATTGACTTGACACCTGTGAGAGCTATCTCGTGAATTTGTTGGAAATAAATCCATCCTTGGACATGATTATTTCAAATCTCTCCCAGTCATCCTGCAAATATCGAAACCTAGTAGCATTTATGAGAAGTTAGCAAATCCTGTAATTTTATTAAAATTTAGATTTAAATGCTTTAAAAACTACAAAATTCAATTCATTTAAGAGTAGCAACAATTATACCTTAGTTTGATGGGCTTCAAGGTTTTATGGGTGAAATATGAGGGTTTAAGGATGAACATAGTGGATTAAAGAGATGACTAGAAGGGTTAAGGAATCAAAAATAGGTGTCAAAATAGTATCCAACAAGATTATCAGCAGCAGATTCAGAGGTTGGTTGATAGGTCCACAAGTTCATACATATTTTCTTCAAGGTGGTAGGGTGGTTCTAGGGCTTGCAATATCGCTATTTAAGTTGTTGTAGCAGCTTGTAAGTTGTAGCTGACGAAGCCTAGGGGTTGTAGCTGGTAAATTTGTATTAAATTTGTTTACCCCATTTGTTGTTGGGTCAAATTTATTTTAAAAAGGATTTTGTGGTTTGACCGCCTGGGACTTGGTTTTCCATGTCAAAAACATTGTGTACTGTGCATCTTATTATTTTTTAGCAAATTGATGATATGCTATGATTGGTGATTAGCAACTTCCTCTTGATTAAATTTTTAAATAGCACAAATATTGATTCAACCCCCCTCTCAGTATTTCAACAATGATTTGATGATCTGATGATTGACATTGCTGCTCTTCTGTATTGAACTTGTTTTGGGAGATATCTTGCATTTTTTCCTTTACCCATTTCATCTACAGAAAGGAGGCGTGCTAGGAGAGAGAGGGTGCACATGTGGGGCAACTCACCATTTTCCCGACTCTTGGGTGTTCAGTTCAGGGAGTATCTCTTTATCTATGAATTTTTACTTCTTGTCCTTTCCTTATTCTGTAGATCATGTTCATTTGTCTAACCTTCTGATTTTTCTCTGATTGGGCAGGTTGAAGAGGGCACTTGGGTGATTAGCCGAAGCTCAAAAACATCAAGATTCTCTCCGAAAAAGTTCATTTAATCAAGGAGGAAACATTCTTCATCATTTCTAAGGTCATCTACAAGATACAGGTACGTCTCACAAGTATTTTCTCCTTCTTTTATTTTCTACATGCATTGCCCATCATTGTTTTAACTGAAAAACCCTCATTTAGAAGTAGGAAAAATTGTCGGACCAATTTGCATCGGGAATTGGAAAATTTGGCGATTAGGGGTTTATCCAACGTACCAAAAAACCTCCTCTCCCTCAAAAACATCAATCTTAGACTCCTCTTCCGATCTCCAGGCACTAGTTTAAGTCTGGGAGAAAACGCCCTTGTTAGGTTTGCTAGCCAATTTCCCTTTGTTCTTGTTTTGGTTTCACTTCTGTAGTTTTATTATCGAATCCTTTTACTCAATTAGGTGTATTGAAGGACTAATTTCATTATATCGACCTCGTCTCGGGTATTTTTCATATTTCTGATTAAATCCCCCCAGGGTCCTAGGTCTGATCATTTGAACAAACACACCAACCCTAGATCTGTTTTAAACTCTTTAAGTCACTGATATAATAGATTTGAGTAAAATTTCAATAATCCTTAAAGACCTGTACTCGAATATTCCTTAAATTGTGTCTTATCCCTTAAAATCTATGGTTTCCATCTCTCACTTTATGTATTCACTTTTTGGGCTTGATTTGGTGATTGGTTGTAGATCTATCCTTTCAGGATAAGATCGGGTATCCCCCATTGTCACTTGGGCATTCAGTGGCATAAAGAGAAGGAATCCCTAACCGACGTGACAACCATCCATCTATTGGGGGCTAGGTTTTTCGTAGGTCACGGATTTGGTTGCCTGTCCCCTCTGCCATCTAGTATTGGATTCATCTATCGGGGAAACTACAAGATTCATGATAATAGGTATGGACAAATAGACGAATTCCTGGAAAGTTTTGGATTCACCAAGAGTGATGTAGACCCCAACCTTTACCACAAGGTTGTGAATGATGAGCCACTAATTTTAGTACTATATGTTGATGACCCATTTCTCACTGGAAATGAGAAACTTATCGTATGGTGTAAGGAGAAACTTGCCTCTAAATTTGAAATGAAGGATCTTGGATTGATGCACTACTTCTTGGGATTAGAAGTCTGGCAGAGGAAGAAGGAGATTTTCCTAGGTCAAGGAAAATACACCATAGATATACTAAATAGATTTGGAATGTTGGAATGCAAGTCCATAGCTACTCCGATGGATGAAAATTTGAAGAAGTTGAGAGATTCTGCTTCATATTCAAATTTGATTGATCCCGATATGTATCACCGGCTAGTTGGTTCCTTGATGTATTTGATGAACACCAGACCATATATTTGTTTTGTTGTGAATGCCCTTAGTCACTTCATGTATGAACCAACGTAGATTCACTGGACTACTGCAAACACAACAGAATTTCAACCCAAAATCGGACACCTTGCATGTCTGAAATTTGACACTTCTCCGTCGCATTTTCGACACATACACTTTTTTTTTTCCGTCAATGGCATAACATCGGATCTTCGACATTCTACCAATGTGGGTCGAATATCTGACACATCATTGTGTTGCATATTCGACCATTTTTCCTTCCAAAGTGCCAATAAAAAATTGCATAAACCATCAAAATTTCAATGCCCTCCGACCCTTGAAGTGTCGGCCTATTGACGGGCAGAAGTGTCGTAGGAATGGAAACACCGTCAGTATTTTTATCCAGATAGTGTCAGAAATCTGACGCCATCCGACACTTGAAGCGTTGACCATCCGACACTTGAAGAGTCAGCCTTCCGACGGGAAAAGGGTCGGAGGCATGGTGACGACGTAGGATATTCGACGCGGTACGACACTTAAAGCGTCGGTCATCTGACGGTCTGAAGCGTCGGAGTCATGACATTGCCGTCAGATGGTTTCACCAAAGTGTCGAAAGAACATCGAAAAAGCGACGCCTGTTGGTGGATTTAAAAAAAAAATCAAAAGATTTCACTTAGTTATAGCGATTTGATAACAAGTGTGGGTTAGGGAGTTGGTGGCTTACAGAGGAACTTCCTCTAGCAAATCATTCAACCTTCCCCTAGGCTAAAATGTTGTACGTTAAAGCAGGCTGCTCCCAGGAACAACAACGATTTTGCATATGGTCCCTCAAGACAATGATTTGTCATGCATTTGGGCTTGGGATTTGGTGATTTGAGCAGTAATTGCCTTCCCCACCAAAGTCTATTGTCCTTCCAAACTAAATCGTTGAGCTTCCAATGCACACACGTCATCATGCACAACAATTTGCTTCTACTAAGCTCACATAACTATTTAACTCTAGATGGTGAGTCCAGATTGGATGTTCATTGATGTTTTTACTTGTCTTTTCTTCCAAAAGGAATCGTTGTGTGTGTTGGTGTCTATCTTCTATCAAAGACAACAATTTACCTTCCCAAAGATAAATCACTATGAATCCTTGCTCAACTACCTTTCAAAGACAACGATTCCCTTTGTCGTTACTTAGACAACAAAATAGTGACAAGTGCATCCCTGGGAGAGGCTGGCAATTACTAGTCCTAGAATGTTGGTTATCAAGATTTTACCCCCACATGGTTTCAGCCTAGAATCTGACCACTGAAGGAAACTTGTTTGGACCAGACATTGGTGAGTTGACAAGCAGCTCAGATGATCGAGCAGAGGTTAATATGTGGTGTGTGTCAAAGGGCTCAAAGAGAGAGTCTTTACATTCAAAATTGTTAGACATTTTGGGAGATGAGTTTGAGAATACAAGTGAGAACAAACCTGAGTTTGAGAATACAGGCAAGAAGAATCATCAAGTTTCTGAACAATCAGTGATGGATTTGAGAGAAAACACTAAAGAGCTGCCAATTTTTTCAAATTTCTCTGAGCAACATGGTTCATTGTTTGCGGTCAATTCCTCCTCAATCATGGATTGCAGGCCTACAGAAAACAAGTATGTTGAGTATGTTCCCATGATTGGGGCCTGTTCGAGTAATGGTACCTCACCATTATTCTGATATTTTTCCCTGTATAAAAGGAAGCTGTTAGAATTGACCCTGAATGAACTATCTTAAATGTTGTTTCATATAAAACCCCCAAAAAAGTAAAAAAAATACTAAGTTTAAACTTGAAATACGTTACTCTCTTGCAAAAGGTGTTGATGTCCTTGTCCAAGGTATCGAGAAGACTAATAGACTGTATAACCATGTTATCCACTCTATTAACATTGAATTTCACGTTGGCTTTGCTGTAGCTGTGCCCAAGACCCAATTGAGCCTTCTCCAAGTCTATGTGATTCAAGATATGTGATTTCAACTCAATGGAAAACAAGCTTTCTAAATATACTTTGTTGTTACAGAAGGGTACCTAAACCAAACAAGAATTCAGAAAAGTTACTTCCTATCTGATTCAGCAAAGACTTGTACTAACAACCACTTAATGGCAGATTAGCTCGGAGTCATAGCTGAGGGATGTAGACACTGGTTATGCTCGTCTTGTTGTATTGTTGGTTTAGATATTAGGACTCTTTTGATGATTCTGTATTGATGACAAATTGAGCATCCTAAGGAAGACTTTTAATAGTTTTCTTAAATTTCTTTGTTTTTGAATGATGGACAACAAAACAGTATCCAGCACACTTGAGTCCTCACAGGACTAGTCAAATGTATATTTTTATTTATTCCTTGGGAATATCAAATATAGTGATTTTAAAACACATCTTAGAGAACAAAGAAATCATGGATATGATATAAATCTAAGTTAATAAACAAATCCTTTTACCTTTCAGTATAAATATGATTCATGAGTCCTAACTAAAGAATTAAAAGACACTTATGGAAAATTGACCTCAACTTGACAGCTGTTAGAATTGACCCTGACTGAACTATCTTAAATGGTGTTTCATATAAAACCCCCAAAAAGTAAAAACAATACTAAGTTTAAACTTGCAATACCTTACTCTCATGCATAAGGTGTTGATGTCCTTGTACAAGGTTTCGAGAAGACTAATAGCCTGTATAACCATGTTATCCACTCTATTGACATTGAATTTCACGTTGGCTCTACTGTAGCTGTGCCCAAGACCCAATTGAGCTTGCTACAAGTCTATGTGATTCAATTACAGAGCTCTGTTTACTCTTTTTTGCATGATTCCTCAATGTCAAAACTAAATATCCATTCAGTTGATGCTATGACCCATTTTTCTCCAAACCAAGCCAGGATTACTACATATCAACACTATGTACATCCATCAATTACAGTTACCTAGGATATGTATGAACAGAATTAGTCAAGCACATGCAAAAATATTATAAATGGACAAATAGAAGAAAACAATGTGGTTTAGACCTTCCTTAATTTCTATACTCAGATTTATAATACGATCACACTTTGTCTCTTAGGAGACAAGTCACTAACGAAATAATGGACATACCTGAGAGAGAGAGAGATAGGTAGTTGTAAGGCGGAGTGAGACAAATACAGACCACAAGGTCACAGATCAATACTGTCAACTTCAAAACATATATAAAAAAAAAAAAATCTATTTGCATTTGTAGCAGCTGTCGACCCAATAGCTCTCCACCCACAAAACTCAAAATCCCTAATCGAGGTTCTATGCCCAGCTTGATGAGATTCAAACCAGATTCAGTTAATTTTTTTAGGCCTTTCTAGCCACAAACAACTACACCTAACTGGACTAAATTTTTAACAGCTACACTTATTTCCTCATGGCTTGGGGCTTGAGGTCCAAACTCCACTCAGTGGCATCCATCCATAGTATCTATATTGACCAAAGAAACACCTTATCCTACTGGCCTGCAAGCAACAAATATAGCAGAGACAACAATTTACCTTCCCAAAGCTAAATCACTATGTATCCTTGCTCAACTGCTTTTCAAAGACAACGATTCCCTTTGCCGTTACTTAGACAGCAAAATAGTGACAAGTGGATCCCTGGGAGAGGTTGGAAATGCAGGAAAAACATTGATCTCCCTTATAACCCAATTTATCCAAATTTATCATGCATTTCCCTTTGTAATTTATTATATAGGCTTTCCATTTTTATGCTTTGTGTAGCTGTTGTGTTTTCTACAGGCTGGGAGCATGAGTTTATAGCATCCAATCCTTTTGTAGCTAGTGAATCCCATTATTTCCCTGGAGAGATGGCAACAGAGCTTTTATGAAAGATTTATTTTTAAGAAGACCAATGATCAGTGGGTCAATTCCTTTGATGCAGTGAATGGAGTCTATGAAGGCTTTGGCTGCTAAAACAAATAGATATTGAAGTCGAGATATCTCATGGTCTAATAATAAAGTATTTTCCAGAAGAAGAGAAACTCTATAAGGCTTCACAGTTGCTTTTTACTACAATCAAACATAATGTTCTATTATAACCAGCATCAGTGGTTAAGTATTAAGCACAACGATTACCATCTAACTACTTTGTATTAGCTATTATGCACAAGGCAAGGAATGCCTTATTGTCTTTGACTTTGTACAAAGAGGAAATATTTAAGAGGGCCTTCATATTGAAGAGCATAAACCAATTATTCCATATAAAGATTGGTTTACAATGGCTGTGGAGTTGCAGGAGCATTAAATTGGCCCACTTTTGACAAGCAAAATGAAGCCCATGAAAAAGTTGATCACAAAAATAAATTGTATGTTTTTTCAGAGTTTTTGCTTAAAACTCCTACTCTACCTTTGTTAATGCATTCTAATGATATAGGCTTGCCTATGGATAAACAAGGGAAACTTATCAAATATATTACTATTTCTTCTTTGGATTTATGGTAAAATGATGGGTGAATTCTAGGGTTTCATGCACATGCAATATTGATGCTAGAATTGTTGGAAGAACACAAGCACAAGGAGGATCTAGGGTTTTCTTGGTTGCTCCATTGGTAAAGTTTCGTGAAATTATGCTTCTATGGATTGAATGGTGGTTGTAATGCTGCGTTTTCTCTGAATTAGGGATTTTTACCAGCTTTTGTCAACTTTTACAAGTTATAAAACATCCTCTTGAAGGATTTTTCTCTTGTTTGTCCTTAGATCTCTGAATTTTTCCCTAATTAGGATCCTCCAACAAACCCTAGAGGTAAATATAGTAGTATTTCATGTGTAAATATACGCATTTGCGTGATTAGTGTAGTGTTAGATTAGATCTGCGTTTTTATAAACTAGAAAACCTTAGAAATTTATAAAATTCAATAATCCAAAAATAACAACAATTTTCAAATTATAAGCCACCCTCAAATTTTGGTTTTCCTATTTAGCCCTAGATCCTCCAGTCTGTTACCTATCTTCTTGTCTACATCCACGAACTTGAGAAGCAACCTAAAAAAACCAGTCAAAAGTCAGAGTTAGGGTTTCATACTTGACATGTTTCAGGGGTTGGGATAATTTGGCCTTGATAAAAGGTTACTTTATTCCTTACAATGACCCCATTTAATTGTTTCGTAGGGAAATTTAGGGACTCTTTCATTACTGATCA
This sequence comes from Pseudotsuga menziesii, assembly GCA_001517045.1. NCBI lineage: Eukaryota > Viridiplantae > Streptophyta > Pinopsida > Pinales > Pinaceae > Pseudotsuga > Pseudotsuga menziesii. The sequence continues at coordinate 91,804 of LPNX011226944.1, forward strand.
GTGTTACTATCGTTTCTAGCCCTAAAACCTATCAAAAAGACCTGCAAAATCAACTAAGTTAGGGTCATATTTGAGTTAAGGGTAAATCTCAACAATATAATTGAATTCTGCCTTCCAAAAGCATTCTTTTCAGGCTAAGGAGTACTTGTATGAACCCTTAAAAGGATGGTTAACTCAGCTGGTAATTCATGTTGATATACCAATGTGTACAATGGGGTGAAAAGTTACAATGGAAACTGAAAATACCAATGTGTACCATGCCCAACTCACAACCTACAGGGATAAGCACAAATATAAACATAGGTTTACCACTACATAATCAACCATTAAAGTTGAACAAGATATGAGATTAATAAACAAATTACAAAACTAATGGAGAAAGATAAACTGGGGCATATAACAATATACTCATGCGAAATAATAGGGAAACAACACTTCAGATACCATTTTCCTCACAAGTCTATCTATCTTTTTCTGTCTTTTGACCTTTCATATTCCCATCAAACTCAAATGCCTATCAAATTTCTTGTAATGAAATGCCTACATTTAATTTTGTTGTCCTAGCTATATGGTATTGGTAAAGTATTACCAAGGGGCTAGTTATCACGATAAATCAAAATATTTAAGGTAATTGTTTAGATCAGATATAACAAATTTCGCCTCTATGTATGGTAATCATCATTATCAACTAAATGTATGTGTGTGCACATGCATAAATACGCAATACACAACTCAATCAAAAAAAAAAAAACATAATTATACCTTGATTTCTGGATCTTCACACTGTCTTCTTATGCTTTACCTTTCAAAACATCATTCAACATACTTCATTTTTTGTCCTGTTGCAATAGTTTCATGTTAGGACCCATCAAATATATTTATGTTTGTTTATGAAAATAACAAAACCAATCTAAATAAATACAGTTCTATTACAATGTAAATTACAATACTATTCAACTATTCAAGTAAATTAACTGTTAAGAATATATCACGTGATAAAACATGGATAACCAAAAATACTATGTATATAAGGCCATCGATTTAATAAAAACTCCATTTCTTGCCTCTTAACTATGGAAATTTTTCTCAACGCTATCTGTAACAAGTTCCAATGGAGGTATCAAATAGCAATAGTGAAAATTGCAGAGTAAAAATATAGAAATAGATGTTTTTTAATGTATTCTTCCTTACCATTCATTGAGCTCCTCTCTGTTTTGAGAATAATTTAATATTCTCTACTAAACAGGACCAACCACATGAAGGTGGAAGCTCTTATGGCCCCTCCCCCCCCTCACATCACTCTCAACTCCCCAAACCCAATGCCTATACTTGCAAATAACAATTTATTTCACTATTTCACAATGCAAATAATAATGCATCTACAATGAAAATTATTTCACTCAATAGTTGAAAAATGCTTTCATTAAATCATTCTTTAAAACATTCATTAAACCATTCAATCATTCAACAGATGAAAAAACCATTCATGAAACCTTTCATTAACTCATTCATTAAAACATTAATTTAGTCAATGGCAGAAAAAAAATATCAGTAAACAATTCAGTAAAGCATTCATTCAAACATTCATTCATGAAACAGAGGAAAAAAGCATTAATTTTTTTTTATAAATAAGAATTACTCAAAATTTGTTTAGTCACTTCCTTTTTACTTTTCTTCTTTTTAAATATTTAGTTAGAGTCACATCTTCGGGAATCTGATCATCGGTGTCCCTAATAGTCTACTCGCAAGGTTGAAATTCAGGCGAGGGGCGATGAATTTCTGCAATAATGTCAAAATATTTCATTAATATATTTATATTTTGATAAATATGAGTAATTCATTTAAAAAACATTACGAATGTGTGTTTTTACCTGCCATGTGCACATCAACATGTTCAACATTATTTGCAGCTACATGCTCTGTAGTTGAATTGTGTAGAATTAGAATTAATGTTCATCATCTGCAATGGTCTATACAAAACAGTAGCACATTAATAAATTCATTACCAGGATGAGAAGCATGATCTTCGTTTGGTTGGTCATGTACTACATCCTCGACATGAACGGGATCATTACTTTCCTGCACAAAAAGGAATAAATAAGTTATGTTAGTTTATTTATAAGGAACAAATTGCATGAGAATTAATAAATTATCATTAAACTATACAGTTTTCACATACCTGGGCACCAGATGGATCAGCAGAATATCGTGCAATATTCCCATACAAACTTCTCCGGTGTTCAACAATGGTGTCAAAGCCATGTTCGAAGCCAAGCTTCATGTAATCTGCACTGGGCAATTATTTGAACCAGTCGGCCTTCATATTTACATGATGTCATTAATTTTAAATCCTTTTGTTAGAACAAAACCAAAATAATAATCTGTATGATATTTGGATGCGGATCCGGTTTTTGCGATACTTACATATCGGGCTGCCAAGTTGGAGTAACCACCAGGCCCAAGCTTGCGTTGGCCAATTTTTTCAATTCTTGACTTTGTGGCCTTAGATGTGTCCGAGAGCCTAATTAAGTTTTTAAATACATTAGTAGATGTACCAAAATTGATATAAAAACTAGTAATAATAAGGCTTACCACTACATTTTGGAATGTATTGCATACCTCCCTGTTCCACCTGGTGGTATCTTTCCTAATTTTCTTAGGCCCTTCTCTTTTCCATATTCCACCGGGGATTTCCACTCCATAGATGGAATCATTGGAGGGAGCTCATACCTAGGGTTCTTTTCTAGGTGAACCCTATATTGGTCTCGGACAATCTTTAGATGTTTTCCAGCCTTCTGTAGTACCTTCGATGTATCAAAGGTATCTTTTCCGAACAGACTAACCAAGCGATTAGTCAGATCATCCTTTAAAGCTTTTGGCTGCTTGTTCCACATTGTGCGGATGGTGGACCCGAAGATCTCCAAGGCCAAATCATTCATGTGTTTATAAAATATATCATTTCCTGCAAAACATTATTTCCATCATTAGTCAACATTAGAAAATACTATCAGTATATTAGACACAAATTATAAAAAATAAATTGAACAATCTATAATGACCTGGAATCCTCTCTATCTTTATTGGAACCAGTTCTTTATTCACCAAAAATGTACACTTTATTGAACCAGTGCTAGTCACACGAGAAGATCTAGGAAATGCTTCCACATATCTATCTAGCCCTGCATCCACCCCTTCTTCTGCAGCATCTATTGTGGGTGGGGCAACATCGGCTGCACCCTCCGCTGCCCTCGACAGTGTCGCAGAGCGTGTTGCCGATTGTTCAGTGGACAATATGGGAGCAGTATGTGGTGTACATGGAGTGGTTTGGTCACTGGGACCAACATTGCCTTGACCACCACTAATAATCTCCATAGCGCGCTGTAAATTAAACCCATTGTATTATAAGTTCAACAACATATAAAATCAAATATTATAAAGTTTTTATAAATGAATTTATATTTTTATTCGATAACTTACGTCCACTTGTTTACGTTGCTGTAACAACAATTGAATCCTTTGTTCGAGCCCTTCTGTTAGTGGAACTTCTAATGTCAAACGAATCAGTTCCTCATTTTTTTTCCCTTGTCCTTTGTAGCACCCTCAACGGGTCTACATACTCTCTAATTTCACTATCTCTCATCAACTAAGAGACCTCATTCTGTAAAGAGTTTTGAGATGCCGTTTGATAAACGGAATCCCCTGTTTGCAATTGAAATATATAAAAAATTGCTTAGTCTTTGAAAATATAGTGTGCGCAAATAATTATATTAGGGATTACATCTAGGATTACCTGATGCCTAGCCGAGGGCGTGGTCTGATCAATAGATGGGGATTTACCTCGATCAACCACCTGCAAAAAAAGTAGAGAACATTATCACAATGAATGCAATATGTATAAGCTAACAAATACAGAACAAAAACAAAAATAAACACTATGCTACATGTTTTATATGTGTACATTTTTGAAGTATTTAGAATGTGGAATTACATTTAGGTTAAATGGTTGCCTCGAGTTTCTAGTTGTCTGATCAACAGCTGGGGACTTTCCCCGGTCAATCTGCAAAAAAGGTAGACAACATTACCATCATGAACGCAACCATAAAAACGAAAGAATACATAACAAAATAAACATAATGCATCACGATATACATGTTTATGATTTTAAAGTATTTGAAATGGATAATTACATTCATGTTTGGTTGTTGCCCTGATGCTGTAGTCGGCTGATCAATAGACGGTTGGCTTCCCTGATCAACACTCTGCATGGAAAATCGATAATATTGTATAAACAAACCTAATATACTAATGAAAATACATAACAACGTATCTGTATGTCCATCCTAAATTTAGTATTACATTGGCAATATCGATGTATATCTGTTGCCTTGACTCGAGTCAACAAACATCTACGGAGATGGAGGTGCCCCTGAGAGAACCCTGCATCAAAAACATACTAAAAGTTACATAAGGAAACATGAAAAGTAGATAATTTCAATTATATGCTAACAAAAATTCCTATAGACGTTAAAATAATTAATAAAAGGGTGGTTAAATTGTTTGTTGTACCACAACCATACTAACATTGTTTGTATCTACACGATTCAAATTGTAATCAATAAGAAGTTCTTCGCTAGCAACTATTGATTTAATTGCACATACAAAGACACGGTTTCCTTCACGCGACTCAAATATGCAGTTGGGTTGCTTTAATGTAGACCCTGGTTGTGTACTGTTTATAAACCCCGCAATATTACCGGTTGTTTTTGGCCTTCTGTCCATGTACATCGTTGCTCCTTTATTTTGAGCTTTGTCTTTCAGTTGTATATAATTCACTGACAACCCATATCTATGCATACTTTGTGTATATTAGACCAGGCGCATCCAATCATTGTAGTTGTAATAGGGTCCAACATACTCCATCAATTTTGTACATCTACCGTATCCAACCTTTATGCCATCCATGCAAAACAACCCCAATCCATGCAATGAGGATGGTGCAATTCTATATATCCTCTCATTCACACAAAAATCAGTGTTTACTTTAGGAAGATTTCTAGGCACCCATTGTTTCACTAGGTGTTGGTACCTTAAGGGCATGTCGATGTCTCCCATTGTCTCATCATCATAGGAACATGACCCCCCTCCTTGGAGAAAAAATTTCATGCGTTTGTCGAATTTTCTTCTAATCTTTTGACATTTAGTTGATCTAGCCCGTGTAGACCTACTGGATGTCTCACTTTCCTCTATCCTCTCCAAACTCCCTTCACTGGAGGAAGACAGGTCTGACAAATACTTGTTTGGTTCTACCTGCACCGTGGCCAAATTTTTTTTTGGCATAAGCATAGCAAAATACCAGCAAAAAAACGTGGAAAGACTTGTAAGCCAAAAACTTGTTAAAGAAAAAGCTTGTCAAGAATAAGTTTGGTTAATAGGTGTGGGCATTTGGTAGCCCTAAAAATTCTAATGTATGCCCCTCTTTTGGTTACATACAAGTCTCCATTCTAACTTATTACTTGCATTTCCTTTTGCTAACATGAATTGGGTAGGCTTCATAAGCTTCATATGTATGCTTGTGGCCATTGTAATTTAGCCTTTCAACGTTGTCAAGATTGAGACGATATGTTATGCATATGCATCACATATAACACTGCAATTTATGCCGATATATGTCTATACAAAACCTGGAGGTTCTCCTTTAATGGACTATCTCCTTCAAAGAACATATCTCCTTTAAGTGGTTTTTAGTTTTCCCATGAATGATTTTGTGATGTTGTAGATGATTATCCATTTTACCTAATATGTTTTATGATCTTTTCCATGTTTTCTAGGCTGCACATACTTGTTGTTGATGGCTTCTTTTGCTTGAAAGTTGAACTGCCTAAAAGTGCACACATCTCATCTAGGACCCTTTAAGAGTCATAATAACAACTATTGTTATAGGATTTTATTCTCCAAATGAAACACAAAAACCATAGTTATCGGTTAATATTTGTGTAGGGATGTTATTCTGATCTCTCCCATAATTTATGATACCAATGGGATTGTATGCAAAAATTTATGTATTCCCTAAGAATTCTTATGTATGCCCCTCTATTAGTTACATACAATTCTCCATTCTCACTTATTGCTTGCATTTCCTTTTCCTAACATTGCCTTTTCCTTTTACTGGCCTAACCCATTTTCAACAATAATAGTTGCAGATTTAATCAAGTGTTTTTCTACCGAGGTGGCTGAGTCAACCGAGTTGACCCCCAACCAAGCTAACTTGGCCTTTGAAACAATTGGAGTGACAAGTTTGGTACCGAACCAAGCAAATCAGGATATGACTGAATGGATCGGTAACAAAATGGTCAATTCATCCCAATCCGTACTAAATTGACCAAGTGAATGTGGGAATGCATAGGCCACACACATGACACTTCAATTCAAAAAAAAATTTAACCTAGAAATATAAACATCTAGAATCTAAACCTACTTCATTATCGAGTCAATTAACTTTGTAGGATTCATATACATCATAACACTATTTGGAGTAAAACACAACTTGCTTTGTAGGCCCTAGATGCCACCCATTTGCACAATAGTCAATCTATAAAGCAGCCCCCGAATACAAAATCGTTCTTCACAAAATAAGGCATGAACCATGTGAACAACCTTCCAAGTGGACCAGCTCAATGAGTAACCTCCAAGCATGTAATATCTCTCATGAAATGGTGTATAAAATAGTGTAAGCATGCTTCAAATGATCACTTTCTCCTTTGGTAGGGATGAACACTGCCCTTATGCATGTGTCTCCAAGGGTGAATGTTCCTCAAATAATGAGAGAAGGCCTTCCTCTAACAATAAACCAGTACACCAGGGTGAATTGTCCCTATTTAGACCTTCCAGAACAAACTTGGTATTTTCAATGTCACACTACGAGCAATGTTGGGCAGTCCTATGGGCATAAACAACTCTAGAATCAAGTATGAGCATCAAAGGGACAAATCTGAGCACTTTGGGAGCATTCTGAAGGTCACAACAAACAGTAAAGCATCTCAAATCAGCTATAACTAGGCCAACTTTCATATCTGGGCACATTGCAACAATAAAAGATGATCATCAATGGCAATAGGAGGTGGTCTTTGCAATTGTGGCTGTGAAAATAAAAAATCTGTGGGTGAAAGCAACCCTAAAATCTCATGCATATGCCTTATAGCAGCATCCACATGAATTGTAGGCATAAACAAACTTGTTTAGCAATAAAAAAAGGGTATGAAGAAACCCTATTTCACCATATTGGGCACCCTTGTGCACTTATCCATCATCGAACAACAGGCGTACCTCTAAATTTGGGCCAAATTGGAGGGTTAAAAAGGCAATTCTGGGCATGAATAGCCCTATGAAAAGTGATGAACAACAGAAAAACTGGCTTTGAGAAAGCCATTGAATATGCTAATGCTTGGATTACCAACATGAGGGAAATCCATTGAATATGTTAATTCTTGGACTATAATAGACCACCTTGGTTGGGCACTAATGCAAACCCGTGTATAAGTTTGAGCCAACATTTACATTCACTCTACAGGATCTCCAGAGAACTAACATCATTATTTTTCCATTAGTATAAAGGATATGTACTAGAAGATTTGCCTGTTCTTGTTGATTTTACTGTTTAGTTGAACCTAAATGAGAAACAAAGAGGAGCACTAACCAAGCTACAACACTTTTTGTGCGCGTCAATGTGCGCGCGCGTCAAAGTGTTGTAGCTTGGTTAGTCTCCTCTCTGTTTCGTTCAACTTCTCCGTGAAATCAACAAGTCCTCGCAAATCTTCTAGTACAATTCCTTTACAGTAATGGACAAACAATGATGTTGAGTTCTTGGAGATCCTATAGAGTGGATGTTTTAACCTCTGTGCTACTATGCAGTGCATAATACAGCACTTCAGAGGCATATTTCCCAGTGGTAACCTACAACAATCATATATATATATATATATATATAAAATCCATGGTGGTGAAGAGCAGACATTTCCAGATCTGCTACTTGGCACGTTCAGGAATGAAAATAATGTTTTAAATACATTTTTATTAGTCTGTAATATTTCCTGATTCTAAAGCTAACCAAATGTCTAAACCACAAAGGTCATCTTATCGTGTTAATTGTAAGAGGAACAAAAAAAAATCAGACACGGTGAAAATTGACATAAAATGTTCAAATAAAAAATAGAGGACATCAAAATACCTAGTACTTGCTTCAAGACCCAAAGCATAAACCATAAGATTCATGATTGTCCATTAATGGCAAAGTATTAGCTAACCCAATTTCCAGTCAACTAAGCACCTCATGGTCGAATCATGATATTGCAGCAGTGTGCATACATCCTTCACTTGAATGATGTTAGGATTTCCAAGAACTAAAATCATTCAAGTGAAGGATGTATGTAGACTGCTCCAGACATTATATCTCTACTCATTCGATTTACTACAAAGTGTTGTAGCTTGCTTAGTGCTCCTCTCTGTTTATCATTTATGTTCAACTTCACCGTTAAATCAACAAGTCCAGGCAAATCTTCTAGAAAAATGCCTTTAGAGTAATGGACAAATAATGATGTTGAGTTGTTAGAGATCCTGTAGAGTGGATGTTTTAACCTCTTCACTACTACTCTGTAGTGCATAAGCCAGCACTTCAGAGGCATTTTTCCTAGTGGTAACCTACGACAATCATATATATATATAATCAATGGTGGTGAAGAGCGGACATTTCCATATCTGCTACTTGGCACGTTCAAGAATGAAAAGAATGTTTTAAATACATTTATATCAGTCTGTAATATTTGCTGATTTATTCCTTTTAGCTTGTCTTGATGATGCTTGTTTTCCCATATTAATTTTCAACCCTAAGGAAACGCTAACTTGTTTTCCCATACTAATTTTCAACCCTAAGGAATACAATTGATCAGCTTCATAGGAATACTGGACAAACATTCAAAGGTAACACCTCTAATCTAGGAATCTTGACTACATCCACATCACTAAACTTCAACAGACTGAGAATTCAAGTCTAATACTGAAGTAGCTAATGCAAATAAGCAATAAATAAGAGAGATCAGTAATATGAGGGGATCGACCACCTCAATCATCCAAAGAATTTCAATAGCAACAGCACATAAAAGACTCAAGTGCTAAGGGCTAGAAAAGCTGGAAAGTGCCCTGATCAGTACATTCACCATCAGTGAATTCAGTAAACTAAAAATGGCCTAAGGGAAAGGTTAATGCTTCTTTGGATAAGCTATCAGCCTTAGTATTGTGTTCTATGAATATGTGAACTGATTTTAGTTGGATGAAGTAAGGTTCCATATCACGGATACGTTGACACCCGCCATCAAGTGCAAGCAAAGTTAGTGCTGATCTTCTATTGAACCAATTAATGATGGCTATGGAGTCACCATGAATGTGCAGAGTGGGAAGGACCATGGATTTAGCACAATAAAGGAGAGTCCATAAAGCAAGTAGTTCAAATCTGGTGTTTGTACTCAGACCAACACTCAATTTGAAGCAAAAATAGTGGTCCTGGGTGATCAAAAGATGAACACCTATACCTCCAATTTGATTGGCTGAATCCCCATCAAAGAAGATGTAGGTACAATTATCGAAATAGTTTATTGAGTCAAACTTATTACCTTTCTTTTTTGCGTTGACTTAGCCACTTTCAATTCACTAACTCTAAAATAGCTAATAAGTGTTGGCTAATAATGGTGACGATTCCTGGTATTATGTTTCATTAGGTTGCAACATGGCAAACTTGTGAAGCAAACTACCAAGAATCATCACCGTTGCTTGGCTGAACACTTTGTGAGATATAGTTCATGTGGATAGAGTTCTTGAACTCTGTCCTCATGGACAGTCTTGTTTGATGATGATATTAACAGGTATATTGTAGAAAAAAATTTAATATTTTGAAAAAATAGTTATTGTAAGTGGATTAATTCATTCAATCACTTAATGAAAATATCCGACATAGTCCAAGATCTCATGGTGTTTAGATCTTGGGAATTACTGGGTTAGGTTCGAGTTGCTTTCTAATATAAGGTTTCTATAATAAAATACCTTAAAGAAGAAATCCATAACATTTGGCAGAATTCTGGCAAACCCCTGTTGTCACTACAATTTGGAAAATATTGGGTTAGGTTCGATTTTCTTTCTAACCTAGGGATTTTATAATGATCTTCAATGATCTTCAATAAACCTCCCTTAAGCATCGCATTTGGGTAGAGTTGGCTTAATAGCTTATTTGGGAACCAGTTGCTGAGATAACTCACATAAAAACAATCAAACCAATTTGAATGCGAACCAAAATGTGATGGGTTCGTCCACTAATTTTAATGCTCAGACTGTCTAGACTTCAGAATCCATATCAGCCAATATGGGTCAAATGCGGGTTAGCTGAAACTGTCAAATTGGGTCTGTCATTAGCTGATCAATGTAAATGCATGCACAACAAAGAAAACCCATGTTTGAAAGCTGATAAGGATGGATTGAAGTTGGTGAAGAAGCAGGTAGTATAGACAGAGACCCTTTGGGTTGTTAGTTATGAAAGAACCCATTCTCCTATTATATTACCTCATCCAAAGAATCTGAATTATATGGTCCATATTGTTGAGATTCCGATGAGGAATATTTTGTAGGAAAACCCTTGTTTGATGATGAGATGGAAAATGCATGCATTTATCCATTTCATGAAGAGTTGGACGTTATATTTGAAATCAATAATCATAGTTTTGGGGGCCCCATATATGATTCATCTAGTGAAGCATCTAATGAGGAACCTAAATATTTGGAACCTATAGAGCATCCAAGCATCCACTCTACAGGATCTCCAGGAACTAACATCATTATATCTATACTCATTCAATTTCCTACAAAGTGTTGTAGCTTTCTTAGTGCTCCTCTGTGTTTGTCATTTAGGTTCAACTTAAAATTGAAATCAACAAGTCAAGGAAAATATTTCTAGTACATCTCCTTGGTCTATTATAGTCCAAGCATTAGCATATTCACTGGCTTTCCCTCATGTTGGTAATCCATGTGTTTCCCCTGTCCAGTTTGGAATACACAACAAACATCACAGAGACATTATGAGACTTTGCTACTGATCTATGGCTTGGATCCAGATGTGAGAATATTGATTGAGCCATGTTCTAAGACAACACTCATTAACTAACTCTTCTAAGGCCAGAAGTCCAGGCTCCGGTTCCGCATGTTAAGGAACGAAATTGTTGGAGACATTTACCATCATACACACTCTTCAGTCAAATTGGCCTAGTTAAACCACTATCCTAAGTTTAATTGAGATCAAGGAGCATTAATTACCATCATCCCAGTCACTCCCACGCCTACCTACAGTCAAGGAGGCTAACTTAGCCTTTCCTACAGTCAAGGAGGCTAACTGGA
>LPNX011226946.1:0-12021 GCA_001517045.1 Pseudotsuga menziesii
ATGCTTATCTCTCAAATGGGTACCTAAATCCAATTTAAAAATAATTCCTAGAAAGTTGACAAAAGTGCATCTTTTCAACCTTGGTTTGACCAACCTTAAAATAGGGCTAGAATAGCTCTAAATCTCATAAAAATATGTGTCCATGATTATCTCTCAAATGGGTAACTAAATCCACTTTCAAAACTCAATTCTGACAAAGTCGACAAAAGTAATGCTTTTCAACCTTGGCTTGACCAACCTTGCACAAGGGCCAAAATAACTCTAAATCTCAAAAGAATAGTTGTCGATGCTTATCTCTCAAATGGGTACCTAAATCCACTTTCAAAACTCGATTTCGAGAAAGTTGACAAAAGTGCATATTTTCATCCTTGGTTTGACCAACCTTGGACGAGGGCCAACATAGCTCCAAATCTCATAAAAATAGGTGTCCATGCTTATCTCTAAAATGGGTACCTAAATCCGCTTTGAAAACTCATTTCTGAGAAAGGCGACAAAAGTGCGTATTTTCAACCTTGATTTAACCAACCTTGAATGAGGGCCAAAATAGCTCAAAATATCATAAAAATAGGTTCCCATGCTTATCTCTAAAATGGGTACCTAAATCCACTTTCAAAACTAAATTCTGAGAAAGATGACAAAAGTGCATCTTTTCAACCTTGGTTTTCCGAACCTTGAATGAGGGCTAAAATAGATCCAAATCTAATAAAAATAGTTATCCAAGCTTATCTCTCAAATGGGTATCTAAATCTACTTTAAAATTTCAATTTTGAGAAAGTTGACAAAAGTGCATATTTTCAACCTTGGTTTGGACAAGCTTGAATGAGGGATAAAATAGCTCCAAATCTCATAAAAATAGGTGTCCATACTGAGTCTTTCGAATGGGTACCTAAATCCAGTTTCAAAACTCAATTCTGAGAAATTCAACAAAAGGGATATTTTCAATCTTGGTTTGATTAACCTTGAACGAGAGCCAAAATAGCTCCAAATCTCATAAAAATAGGTGTCCATGCGTATCTCTCAAATGGTTATCTAAATCTACTTTAAAATTTCAATTTCGAGAAAGTCAACAAAAGTGCATATTTTTAACCTTGGTTTGACCAACGTTGAACGCGATCCAAAATAGCTCCAAATCTCCTAAAAATAGGTGCACATGATTATCTCTCAAATGGGTACCTAAATCCACTTTCAAAACTCAATTATGAGAAAATAAACAAAAGTGCATCTTTTCAACTTGTTAGCACTAGAATTGAGCCAAAGGTTGAGGAAGGCCGGCTTTTAGGTAACAACAGAACCACTTTCGAAGAGAGAACTGGCCTTCTGCTCTTCTGAGAGGGGTCTCTCACCAAGTATTAACAATTCCAGAAATGTACAAGTGAAACTATAGAATGTTTGTAGGATTGGTTGAAACAAGGTGTAAAATCATTGGGCGATGGGGTCAAGAAAGGTAACATAAATGAGAAGAACTTATGTAGGTGAGCTCACCACAGAGGCAAGGTAGCCATTCAATCATAGTCAGGTTATAATAGTTTGGGGGAAAAGAAGAACATGAACATACCATCAACAGAGAGCATTGGAAAATGAATTATGTATTAACTTTGGAAGAAAGATTTGGTGAATATATGAAACAACATACGAAGCATAGCAAGTATGAATTCCAAACAATTATACACTAATTTCAGACATGAGATAAAACATAATGGAAGAGATAAACTGGAAAAACGTTCACATGAGAAAGGAAGAAACAGACTGCGATATAAACAACACATGAATCCCTGTGTAAAACAATGACCTCGACTCTGCAATTTTTTTTGGAATACTGGAAACATACCCTATTTACAACAAAGAGCCTCATCCCTAGAAAGTTTCCCAATCCAACCAACTCCTGTAGCGCATGCAATCACCTTGAGTGATAGCTTAATGTGTTTGGCCACTATTGTGGATTCTGAGTATGACGCCCTTCCATTTGTTTTTAGGTGAGTCACCATTTACTGGGTTTTGGACCTTTCAACTAAGCTAATGAGTCAGCATGACACCTTTGTTCCATCCGAAGTGCGTGTTTCCGCCATGTTCAAATGTGGCTTTCCGCATGAGCACACACTGGCAGGGCAGTTTACATCCTTCCCCTGCTCAACCTCATCCGCCACCTACTTCCTCTCCGAGTAACACTGTTAGGTGTGAGGTATGGAAGAAGGGCCGCATTGCTCCTGGAGAGGCAAGCCTATGAGGTGGCTTGTAATTCTTGTACTCCTCATCTCCAGTGAGGTGGGCTCTCCCACAGGAAATATGATATAGCATATCTACACTAGCCCCATCACCCTTGCTAATTGGACTTCACAAACAGGGATGTGCAGGCATTAGACCCCTGATGCTCCCATCTGAACGAATGTTCCTACAGAGAGCAGCCTAGGACTGTCTCCTTTTGTGGAAGCTTTGGGGGTAGCGATGGTATCAGGGGTTCCTAAAAAAACACCTATGGGGAGCAAGTGTCCAGGAAATGCATCATTGGAGGCACATGTATCTGAAGGCAGGTGTATCTCTCAAAATTCTTCATGTCTGGGCCCCGATAGATGGTGTCATCCTTGGCATGTAATACCAAGGTGGTGGAGGAGTGTGGAAATTTTCTCACCAACCATCAGCACACCCAGACAAACGACTTTTTTGAACCAGATCGCCATCGCCAAATTCTTTGAGCTTTTATGGACTCGAGACAAAATGGAGACTCGAGCTATAGAACTATGCTATTTCATTCCCAGCATTCCAAAGGTGAGATATATAAGGCTTTGAGACTGAATTTTTTAATGACCAGTCATCACTTCCCACATATCCTGTCATCGAGTGTCCTTTGGCGCCGCTATTCATGAGGGTGTGAGAAGAGAAATCTTTCACTTGCTGGGGATCTAGTCATGTCATTTCAATGGGTGCGACACCTTACCATTTGCTGCGGGAAATATATTAGGTGTCGCCCTGTGTAGTTGATCCATGCCGCAAAGTGCATGAAGTGGATGCTCCCACATTTCCTTGCTCTTGTGATGTAGGAAATGGAATGGGCCTTCCCTTCACATTGGATTTATCCCATGTGAATAGCAGATTCACCAGTTATTTCCCTTATTTTCGTAGGGCAACCCACACGGAAGCCACCTGTCCTTAGGTAATGCAGTTCTGCCGTAGGGGTGCTTTCAACTATACGGATGCTACAAATGGCATCAGGGAAATCGACCAATCTATAGGGAGGCATATTACACGTGTGAATGTCTCCTCCACTATCATCTCTGCACTGGATGTGAAACTTGCAGCCTAGAGGTCTTCTTAGCCCTCTGATTTGAGGAACTTTTCATGTCCACCATCCACGTTTCATCATCTCTTCCACCAACTTCTCTTCTCTAGATACAACAAGTAATTTTAGGCCAAGGCTTGTTCTTAACCGTCGATCGTGATCGACCCGTCCATGCAACCATCGATCCGAGTGGGTCCTACCACTTTTCGCAATGCAAAATCCTGGTCCCCAGTCGTGCTAGTATAGATTGCGAAATAAACCATGACCACAGATCTCCCTCTGCTGTTGTAGTGACCGTTGATCTAAGAGACCTGTACCACTTTTTGCAATCTGAAATCATTTCTTTGTCCTTGCTATTCCAGGATACGAAATTGCTTAGGACCATGGATCTCCTTGGATCCCACCCTCGGTCGTCAGATGTCTCCGCCCTTTAACATGTTTCGAGATTTGGGAAAGCTCCCTTTGTCAAGCATGTTTGTTTTAGCGAAACTGTCCTGGGCCGTCGATTTGGCTTAGCCCTAATATCGACACTTCATTGTTTGCCTGTTTTAACAAACCTCGCACATGCCAAAGTTGACCATTCTTTTGCGTTTTTTGGCCGAGACCACTTTCTGTTGTCATTCTTGTTCATTATCTGACGGTTTCAGATCATGGAAAATGTGCCTCTGATAGTCTGGAGGGTTCTTACATATTTTTCGAGTAAATAGGACCCTTTTGAAATTCGTCAGGCCCAAAAATTGAATGTTACAAATGGACTGCTAACACAACCTTGGTTTGATCAACCTTGAATGAGGGCCAAAATCTCCCCAAATCTCATAGAAATAGGTGTCCATGCTTATCTCTCAAATGGGTATCTAAAACTACTTTAAAATTTCAATTCCGAGAAAGTTGACAAAAGTGCATCTTTTTAACCTTGGTTTTACCAACCTTGAACGAGTGCCAAAATAACCCCAAATCTCATAAAAACATGTGTCCATGATTATCTCTCAAATGGGTCCCTAAATCCACTTTCAAAACTCAATTTCGAGAAACTCGACAAAAGTGCAGATTTTCAACCTTGGTTTCACCAACCTTGAACAAGGGCCAAAATAGATCCAAATCTCATAAAAATTGGTGTCCATGTTTATCTCTCAAATGGGTACCTAAATACACTTTCAAAACTCAATTATGAGAAGGTCAACAAAGTAAATCTTTTCAACCTTGGTTTGACCAACTTTGAATGAGGGCCAAAATTGCTCCAAATATCATAAAAATAGGTGTCCATGCTTATCTCTCAAATGAGTACCTAAACCCACTTTCAAAACTCAATTACGAGAAAGTCGACCAAAGTAAATCTTTTCAACCTTCCTTTGACCAAACTTGAATGAGGGCCAAAAGAGGTCCAAATCTCATAAAAATAGGTTTCCATGTGTATCTCTCAAATGGGTATCTAAATCTACTTTAAAATTTCATTTCAGAGAAATTCGACAAAAACTGCATATTTTCAACCTTGGTTTGACCAACCTTGAGTGTGGGACAAAATAGCTCCAAATATCATAAAAATAGGTGTCCGTGCTTGTCTCTCAAATGGGTACCTAAATCCACTTTCAAAACTCAATTCTGAGAAAGTCAATCAAATTGCATTTTTTCAACCCTAGTTGACTAACCTTAAATGAGGGCCAAATAGCTCCAAATCTCATAAAGATAGGTGTCCATGCTTATTTCACAAATCGGTACCTAAATCCACTTTCAAAACTCAAATCGAAGAAAGTCGACAAAAGTTCATATATTCAACCTTGGTTTGACCAACCCTGAATGAAGGCTAAAATAGCTCCAAATCTCATAAAAATAGGTTTCCATTCTTATATCTCAAACAGGTGCCTAAATCCACTTTCAAAACTCAATTCCGAGAAAGTCGACAAAAGTTCATATTTTGAACCTTTGTTTCACCAACCTTGAATGAGGGCCAAAATAGCTCCAAATATCATAAAAATAGGTGTCCATGCTTATCTCTCAAAGGCGTACCTAAATACACTTTCAAAACTCAATTCCGAGAATGTCGAGAAAAGTACATATTTTCAACCTTGAACTAGGGCCACAATAGCTCCAAATCTCATCAAACTAGGTGTCCATGCTTATTTCTCAAATGGGTACCTAAATCCACTCTCAAAACTCAATTTCTAGAAAGTTGACAAAAGTGCATGTTTTTAACATTGGTTTCACCAACCTTAAATGAGGGCCAAAATAGTTCCAAATCTCATAAAAATATGTGTCCATGTATTAATTTGTCACAGTGGTCTAGGAACTGAAAACACAGTCTCACAAAGAATACAGACAAATATGCATAAAATTGGAAAAATGGTGCTACAATGGGAGTAGCAGCTCTGTATAGTCAATGAAGAATGAATAATACAATACAATGATCATGCAAGATGCATGAATTCCAAGACAATTTGAATTCCAAAGGAGGTCATTCAAATTGAATGAATGGGTATAGCTTAACTAACTGTAAGCCACTGTAAACACACTAGTTAACCAACTGATCAAGTGCCGATTAACTCAACTGAGTCCTAACTGAAGTTGGAGTGCAATGAATGATCGAGTCTAACTGAAATTAGCTCAGACACATGTCACTGCATGCCAACCAACAAGTGGTAGCGCATCAATAACTCCAATGAACCCCGATGAGGTTAACTGAAGTCAAACTGGCCATCAGAGGTGGTTGTAGGTGCCTGTGTTAGCTCCAGGACATAAATAATCATTAAAAATAATTAAATAATGAATGGAGGTGCCTTCACAAATTAAATTAACTGATTGTAACCATCAATTATCAATTAGGTGCATTTATGACACTTAGATCACTCCCGGAGTGCTCCAGTTGGCCTCCCCAAATGAAGGAGAAGGCTTAGTTGGCCTCCATAACTGAAGGTAGGCATGGGTGTGCTCATGCTGATGTCACACAATTCTCATCTAATGTCAATTAAGTCAATAAAACTTAGGATAGTGGTTTAACAAGGCCAAATTGACCAAATTAAGTGTGCATGGTGGGTAAATGTCTCCAACAGCCCCCTTAAGCTATACTTAGGAGAAGTAGAAATATAAAGTGCATGAAATGCTAGGGCCGCAACAACTAAGGGCATAGGTCACCCTGTACAATAATGAAACTCAAACAATGCTCAAGAATTAAATCTAAGTGAGGAAAAGAGGGAAAACCCAGTGGGAAAAACCCCCCCTCAAGGTGAACACTGAAAGTAGTCTGATCACCTTGATGAACTCACCCCCAACATTGAACAGAGGTAAGTGAACTTCTTTTCTGAAAATATCTTGGTGAATATGTCTGCAATCTGCTCATCAGTCGGGCCGTATTGCAGAATGATGGTCCTGTCATGCACTAATTCCCTGATATAGTGCATGTGTATCTCTACATGATTGGTCCTCTTCCTGGTAACTGGATATGTGGATATCTTAATAGCACTTTGATTTTCACAAAAGAGGATAGTGGAAAAAGTACTACCAAGGTCAAACTCTGAAAGAATGCCTTGCAACCAAATAGCTTGGATGCAAGCATTCACCGCTCCTCGGTAGTCGACCTCTACTGAAGACAATGCTATGGCGGCCTGATTTTTTCTATACCAGCAAATGGGGCCACCACCAAACATGAAGACATATCTGGAAGTAGACTTCTGATCAATAGAATCACCCACCCAATCAAAATCCGTGTAACCAACCAGCTCTAGCTCGGAGTCTGTAGCATAGTGAATACTGTAGGTCTTGGTTCCCTGAATATACTGGAGGATCCTTTTGGCTGCCTTCTAATGAATATCATGAGGCTTCTGCATGTATATTGACACAACATTCATGACATAGCAGATATCAGGCCAATAATGAGTCAAGTAGAGCAAGCTACCTATCAATTGTAGATAAATAGTGCAGTCCATGGGAGGTGTGCTTTTTCCTTCTTCAAGGCTGATCCCTGAAAGGAAAGGGAATGGAGCAGCCTTATAGTCAGCCATGTTAAACTTGACTAATAGGTCTGATATGTATTTGGACTGAGTGACCATTATCCCATCAAAGGTTTGCTCAATTTCGAGCCCCATAAATTGCTTCAGGAGCCCCAAATCGCTCATTTCAAATGCATTGTGGAGAGCAGTTTTGATGATTGAAATAGAAGTAACTGTGCTACCTGTAATCAGTAAGTCATCAACATATAAAGCAATAATAATTAAATTACCATCATACTTCTGTATATACACATTTGGATCTGATTTACACCTTTGGAAGTTTTGCGAGAGAAGGAAGGCATCCATCTTGGAGTACCACTCTCTTGGGGCCTGTTTTAACCCGTATAGTGACTTCTTTAGCTTGCAAACCAAATATGTATCAGAAATGTAGCCCTCATGATGCTTCATGTATATCTCCTCATGAATATCTCCATGTAGAAAGGCAGACTTAACATCCATATGATGCACTTCCCAGTGCTTAGATGCAGAAATTGCCAAAACTAGGTGGATGGAGTCCATTTTTGCAACCGGTGCAAACGTCTCATGGTAGTCCACACCTTGGACCTGGGAGAAAATTTTTAGTACCATCCTTTCCTTATATTTTTAGGTGCTTCCATCAGCAGCAACCTTAGTCTGAAACACCCACTTGCATTGAACCAATTTCCTCCCCAGAGGAAGAGAAACTAGCTCCCAAGTGGTGTTTTTCTAAAGAGAATTCATCTCTTCATCCATGGCAACTTGCCATCTCAAATACTTCTGAGGATGGTACTAAGAATTAGGGTCTGAAATTATCATCAAATAACAATATTTAGAAAACAAATAATCAGGACAAGAGAGTGCAATACCTACTCTTTGGAAATTGGACTGGGTTCTCCTTGGATCATCTGGATTTCCAATGTTATCTCCTGCAGAGGAGAGTGTCTGTTAGCCCAAGTTGGGAGATGATTTTGTACTTCAGGTCCTCATTTAGCATCTAATGTTTTCTGTACACTGATTTCAGAAATCAGAGGATCCAAATCAGGGTCATCACCCCCAATTACACCATCCAAATATTCAGTATAATAGGAAGGAAATTCAACAGTTTTCACCTTCACTAGTTCTACCTCCTGAAGAGGCTCATCAAACTTGACATTCCTTTCAACGATTATCTGTTTTGTTTTGATATATATCAGGTTGAAACCTTTTGATTCATTAGGATATCCAATAAGCAGACATTCTATGCTTTGCGGTTGCAAAGGCCTCCTTTTATCAAGTGGAATTCGGGCCCATGCAGTGGACCCAAACACCTATAGATTCGACACATCCGTCTTCTATCTGAAGTATGATTCGAAAGGGGTATTCCCTTTCACAAATGAGTGTGGCACTCTATTTTGAATATATTTTGCAGCATGCATGGCTTCAGCCCACAAATTTTCAGCCAACTTCTTTGATTCCAACATACAGGTGGTCATCTCCTTGAGAGACCTATTCTTCCTCTCCACTACACCGTTTTGCTGGGGAGTGTAGGGGATGTAGGGAATGAATGCTGGATATGAATACCACTTTTGGAACATATATGTAGTAAATCATTAATGACATACTCCCCACCATGATCAGATATCAATATCTTGATCTTTTGTCCAGATGCATTCTTAATCAAGGCCTTCAATTCAGTGAATTTTTTCAAGACTTCTGACTTCTTTTTGATAAAAAAGACCCATGTGTATCTAGAAAATGAAAGTCGAAATGTACCTTGATCCCTTCATGGATGTGATAGGCATGGGGGGGCCACTGATATCAGAATGTATCAGTCCCAAGATTCATGATGCTTGGCTTGCCTTCCCCCGATCGAACTTATGCTCATGGTGCTTTCTAACAACACAGCCCTTGAAAATTCCAGTGGTAGCTTTGATGACCGGGAGGCCTTCAACCAAAGAATTATTCTGTAATTGCTGCAGGTATTTGAAGTTCAAATGGCCAAACCTCTCATGCCACAGTCTAGTAACTTCATTTCCATGAGTTAGCAATGCGATGGGATTTGCATCTGCCGCAGAATTTGAGAACTCATAGGATTTTGCATGATGGTTTGCAAGGCCTTTTGCTACAAGTTTTCTGGATGCAATTTCTGTGAGCTCTACATCATCTGGGCTAAAGGAGACTCTCTTTGGAACTCCTGTATGTGTCATTTGATAAAAACTTAGGAGGTTTTACACAAGATATGGTACATACAGAACATTAGAAAAATAACCATGCTCAAGATCTACAGTACCTTGTCCTTTGGTATGATTGTGGAGTCATCTCCCATGTGTATGGGAATGGATTTGATGGTATCCAAAGATGAGAAGGAGTCTCTTTCAGCCATCATGTGGTTCGAAGCTCCAGAAACTATCAATATTTCTTTGAACTTTGAAGTGCTTTCCATGAGGGCATGACCTCTTTCATGTTGTGGTTCCCGATCTTGCTGATCTCTCCTCCGAAAGCTTTCCAGAAGATTGATGTGATTTTTCTCAATAAGAGAAGTAGCTTCATCAAGTTTCTTTTTCATGCAGGCATGTTTAGGGTGGAAGCCCTTCCCGCAGTATGAACACTTAACTTTTTCCTTCCCATGATGCCCTTTCCTTTTGTTCTTCTTCGAGCCGGAAGGCTCTTCATGCTGCTGGTTTTCAATTTTAGGCTTAGGAGCTTCGAATTTGGTTTTTGGTTTCTTTTGATGATTTCCTTTACCCTTCAGATCTTTGGGCCCCAAGACATAGAGGGCTTGATCACGGGAGGATCTGATGATCCCCATCTGGACAAGCTTATCATGTTCACTTGTTAGGGACTCAATGAAGGCATTGAGTGAAGGAATGTTCCATCGAGGGGTTGTGAGATTCCCTGAATGGAATGTAGAGACAAACACTGAATAATCAGCTCCAAGTTTAGAGAGTATGGTGAGGATGAGCTAATCATCCTCCTTCTCCACCTTACATTGCTTCAACAGTAAGACAGTGTGCTTGAACTTTGTGAAAAAAAAAAATTAAGGTCTCAAAATTAGAAGGTTGGAGAGACATCAACTCATTTTCAAGTGGGTATACTCTCAAATCATCCTATTTTCCATACAGGGTTTCCAATTTGTCCCATATTTCCTTTGGATTCTTGAATCCCAAGAGATGGAAAAGAAGATCTCGGGAAACAGAGAGGCACAAGAATCTGAATGCTTTATCTTTCTTGTTCAAGAATATAGCTTTGTCTGTCATAGAAGCATGCTCTTCTTCATTTTCCATAGTGACCCTATAAAGTCCTCTAGCATGTAGCCGGATCTCCATGTCTCCTTTCCATGAATGGAAATTGAACGGAGTCAAGAGTTCTATAAAAGAAGCCATCTGAAACTGCTGGAGCGAATGCTTTTCACCTGTTAAAACCTGCAAATCACAACAAAAGGGGAACCATAAGATTGGACAGCCTACACATTTTAGGCTTTCATCACACCCAACATAGTTGATCAAGCAAGCTTAATCAACAATTCCTACTTTGGGTATTAAGTGGTAAGTCTTGGCTTCTGGTGCAGTGCTAGAATTTTGGGATTTTGCTCAATTTTTCATGCAAGATCTATCAAAAACCTTGTTTTTGAGAGATCTGAGCTTTGTCCCACCATGAGATCTGATACCATATTAATTTTTCACAGTGGTCTAGGAACTGAAAACACAGTCTCACAAAGAATACAAACAAATATGCATAAAATTGGGAAAATGGTGCTGCAATGGGAGTGGCACCTCTGTATAATCAATGAATAATGAATAATACAATACAATGATCATGCAAGATGCATGAATTTCAAGACAATTCGAATTCCCGATGAGGTAATTCAAATTGAATGAATGGGTGTAGCTTAACTGACTATAAGCCACAGTAAAGACACTAGTTAACCAACTAATCAATTGTCGATTGACTCAACTGAGTCTGAACTGAATTCAAAGTGCGATGAATGACTGATTCTAACTGAAATTAGCTCAGACACATGTCACTACATGCCAGCCAACAATTGGTAGTGCATCAATAACTCCAATGAACCCCGATGAGGTTAACTGAAGTCAAACTGGCCATCAGAGGTGGTTGTAGGTGCCTGTGTTAGCTCCAGTTCATAAATAATCATTAAAAATAATTAAATAATGAATGGAGGCACCTTCACCACGTAACTTAACTGATTGTAACCATTAATTATCAATTAGGTGCATTTATGACACTCAGATCACTCCCATAGTGCTCCAGTTGGCCTCCCCAAATGAAGGAGAAGGCTTAGTTGGCCTCGTTAACTGAAGGTAGGCATGGGTGTGCTCATGCTAATGACATACAGTGCTCCTCTAATGTCAATTAAGTTAATAAAACTTATGATAGTGGTCTAATAAGGAAAAATTGACCAAATTAAGTGTGCATGGTGGGTAAATTTCTCCAACACCATGCTTATCTCTCAAATGGGTATCTAAATCTAGTTTGAAATTTCAATTCCAAGAGAGTCGACAAAAATGCATATTTTCA
The DNA here is from genome assembly GCA_001517045.1 of Pseudotsuga menziesii. Taxonomy (NCBI): domain Eukaryota; kingdom Viridiplantae; phylum Streptophyta; class Pinopsida; order Pinales; family Pinaceae; genus Pseudotsuga; species Pseudotsuga menziesii. Next base: position 11,749 of record LPNX011226946.1, read on the forward strand.
ACATTATCTTGACCAACATTGAACAAGGTCCAAAATAGCTTCAAATTTCATAAAAATAGGTGTCCATGCTTATCTCTGAAATGAGTACCTAAATCCACTTTCAAAACTCAATTCTAAAAAAGTTAACAGAAGTGCATACTTTCAACCTTGGTTTGACCAACCTTAAACGATGGCCAAAATAGCTCCATATCTCATAGAAATAGGTGTCCATGATTATTTATCAAATCGGTACCTAAATCCACTTTTAAAACTCGATTACGAGAAAGTCAACAA
>LPNX011226955.1:0-13343 GCA_001517045.1 Pseudotsuga menziesii
CATACTGAACATTATCTCTTATTCAAATATCTAATGTTGGTTATTAATTGTTAATTAATTAGACATTTCAGAAAATTCGAAGTAATTGTTTATTTCAGTTTCTCTGAGAAGTTATTTTATAGCAAAATGATTTAGTGTGGATGGTTAAATATTTTATTTAGATCTTACTCTTTATCTTTTTGTTCATTCTTATATTAATTAATAATTAATATAAATACTCAAATCGCTCTCATCTGAGATAGGATAGTTAAGATAGTTAATATTAGTTTTATTTTAGTATATTTTATATTTAACAGTTGTTAAATAGAATAGAATTTGTATAATTTTAGAAAAATTTTAACAGTCTTTTATATTTAGAATATTAAATATAAAAACTTCAAAAAATCGAAGACTTTCTTTAAGAAAGCAAGTGTAGGATAACTTAGGTAGTTTAAACTAATTTTAGGGTTTAGTTAGCTAGATATAACTTTAGGATAGATTTTTACTGAATTTTAGTTTCTCTTTAAGAGGAAAATTCAGTTGGTAGCAGGACCATAACCTGCAAGATTTTGCTATTCCAAACACACCGGAGGCTGCTTTAAGCTGATTGTGTGGGTATAATCTCCTTGTTGGCCTAGGTCAGAAAATCAGGCCAACACTGCCGTAGATGGATTAGGGTGTTCGAGTCGCCGTGTCGGGGCGTTGCCCATGATAAAATATGTTCTCCACACCGTGATTGGTTGGCGCCAACAGTGTTTGGGGATCACACGTGTAAGGTTTAGTTGAAATTTTTAAAGCTGAAAAGCCTATTTAGTTTCCAAATTCGAAGTCTTTTACCATTTGTTTTTATGAATTCGGTTTGAATTTGGAGAACGTTTTCTGTTTGAGGGTTATTGTGTGGATTCTTCGGTGGAACTCATGTGGTTCGTGCTCATTAGTCATTCTCAAGTGCATGGTGAATTTTCTAACTGGACGGGTTGGTTTATAAACCCTTTTTCTGGTGATTAATTTGTTAAGGTTTGTAAGCTGACCGTCATCGATGGTGGGTTAGGTTTTTTGGCCAGGTATATAAGGGGGTTTTAGTTCCGGTTTTCTTTTAGGTCAGGTCGTCACGGTTTATGTTTTCCCTAGTAGTAACCTAAGTCTTATGCATATTCAGAGGCATTGTTTTCCCATTCAGCTAGGTTAGCGATGAGTTCTCAAGAAGCCGGGCATTGCACCGGTATGAAGCCACTCGACCACTCATGCATGGGCATTGGCGTGGGCTATGGTTTCCTCTTCCTGTGCAGAGCCCGTAGGTGGAAAATCCTTAGGTATCGACCATGGGATTTGTGGCATGGGTTTTACCCTAGGGAATCGTTGGCATTTTGTTTCTTTGAAGATTTATTGTGCCTGTAAGAGAGAGTGTCTGGGGCTGAGTGGGGAGTTTTTGCCGGTAAAGGGAGAAGAGTGTAGGGGTTTTCAACAGTGGTTTCCTGTATCTCACGTATTTTTTCTAGTCGTAACCCTGACCCGTGCCTTGTATTGCTGGTTTTAATGGATGAAATTAACAGGGTGAGGAAACTTTAGGTTTTTATGTTGCAGTGACGTATATGTATGTTTTTGTTTCACTTACATTGATCATCATTGTTTCAAATATGAATGCTAAGATAAGTCCGTTTTTGTAGGTACTGTTTACTGCCGAAACCATGCTGAAGAAGGGAAGGAAGAAGCTTAGAATTGCTGAAGCGATTCCGACACAGATGTTGTTGAAGTCTCGCTGGCGGTGAAGACTGAGATAGTGTATGAAGACACTAAAGTGATTACAGGAGTAGAGCCTGAGCTTAAATGGGGCTAGATATATCCTATTCTGGTTGAAAGAAAAGTGCCAGAGGCTAGATTGGGGGATATTGCTCTGTACGAGAACATTTTGGGGTCTGGCTTGACCAAAATAGCCACTAGTCCAGATTTGGTTCCATGTGTAGAGGTCATTGGCTGGTTGCTGCCCAAAATAGACACTACAGGAATGATAATAAATAATGAGGAGGGAAAACCTATTGCATCATTCACACCTGCATTTATTTCAAAATAATATAGTCTACCCGAAGAAGAAATAAGTGTAACAACATAAGGGGTCAAGAGTCTAAAGTTCGACTATACAGCCACAACAAAGGGAATGGTGGCCGAGGGGAAGACCTTCAGACATAAATAGTTAGGGGAATATGAGACAGGCCATTTACAAACCCCTTTCAGGATAATAGTGTTAATGATAAGCAGGCTGTATGGTAGGGCTGATGGAAAGACATATAATTTTGGATGGATTTCCCTCATGTATTATGTAGATATGGAGGGGAAAATTTTTAACTGGGCAGATATAGCTACCAGAAACTTGGCCAAATGTGTCAAGGTAGCTCAAGAAGTTCTGAAAAAAGAAAAAATCAAAATTTTTCATGTCATCCTTTTTGATATATTGCATACTCTATAGACACAGGTTTGAGAAGCTTAACTGTGTATGGAAAGAGGGAAGGGCCCCTATATATGTTGCATACCAGTTTTTGGGAGCTCATAAATATCATAACCAGTATCAGTTGATATGTGAGGAATTCATTAGACCACTGTAAAAATTAATCTTTTTAGAAGACTGTCCATGCCTGTTAGAAGGAGCTGTAGAATCCATAAAAGAATATGGAGAGTATTTTTTCACCAAAGATGGCACTTATCTCAGAATGTATGGAGGTATCAAAGCACCCTCATTGCTGCCCAAGTATGCAACAGACTACATAGTGCTTAAGGAGGCAGTTAGACAAGTATTCCTAGATGGTTTTGGAAATCATTTATTTGATATAAAGAAAGTTGTATTCCCACCTGTACCTTTCTATGTAGGAAGCTACAAGTTTAATGGGGTAAAGAGTGCTCAAGATTTTGTTAAAGAGCTAGAAATATTTCATTTCGGAGAAGTGAGCTTCCATAGAAATGAATCTCAAGGAAAAGAGGCAGCTAAGCAACTCATAAGGTTAATTATGAGTATTCAGACTATGTAGACAAAGAGGAGCAAGTGTACATAAATATTTACAGCATGGCCTCCCTGAGAAAAAGTTTGAAAAGAAATTCCCATGGGGTTAAAGGGAGCAACAGCAATAATCCAAAACCTAAGGATAAAGAGGAGGAAGATGCTAGAAAAGGAAAAGAGGAGAATTCTCAGAAAATAGAAGAAGGTGCAAGGAAGATTTTGCATGAAGAAAAGCAAAGAGAAACAAAGGAAGAAGCTGCCAAGATAGCAGAAGAAGAAGAAAAGAGAAAAAAAGGAGGAGGCTATCTTAGAAAAGATTGCTCAAATCCAAAAAGATATAGCTCAAGAAGCCTTGAATACTGAGCTAGGAATCTAGGATACAGGAGAGCCCATAGAAGGGAAAAATCAGTAGTGAAGCTGGAGTATGAGTTGGTAGAATTCAGGAATAAAGATGCTGAAGATCAAGTAAAGGCAGCCCAGGGGACTAAAAGTGTTTGCACAGAATTCTATAGAAAGGTTCTTATAACTTACAACCTTTGCCAAACATTTGCGAAGAAAAGGTTAGAAGAATTACCCGAGCATGAATAATACTTGAAACAATTGCAGGCCAGATGGCAGGAGGATGAACTTGGTATTAAGATGATCAAAATTTTAGATGAGAAAGTGCTTAGGACTGTAATAGACCAATATGTAGTAAGCAACCATCTATTGGAAGATCAACAACGATATATTCCATCCAGGATGGGCAATATAAAAGCCCAAGTTACCAAGCATGAGGTCACCATTAGATTTCTAGAATAGTCTGATTTTGAAACTATAGTGACAGATGCAAATATATGGAAGCAGTTCATTAATGAGGTGGCTGAGCCCACTTAGCATGTTTGTTTTATTGATACATTTTGTAATATTATATTTTCTTAAATTAGCCAACTTACTAGGAGACAAAGGCCTTTTTGTAACTGATTTGTAAAAGAAGCCCAAAGGGCAAGGGAGACCAAGAGACATTTGAAATTGTATAGATATAGATCAAGTCGATAGAGGAGAGGACCTTTTTCATGCTATATTTTTGGTGAATTTTATTGTAATAAAAACTACTTCCTTTTATAATTAAGTAGTCATATTTTCTGCTGGAGAAGGCGTTGTGAAGCTTCAAATGCATGTTGTAGACTGGTTGAATGTTGAACTATTTTTGTTTCAGATTTTTCTACAAACTGTGAGATCATTCTGACTTATGAATTATTTCCTTGTTATGAATGATTTCCTATTAATTTTGTGAAACTTATGCAGTATATTGAGTAATGAATGTGTTAACTAACAAATGATCTATCTCTTTATTTATCTTTCTACTTACACTCATGTATTCTGAATTATGAACAGTTATATGTAATTTTATTTATGCATGTTGTACAGTACATTACTCATATTAATATAATCTTGCTCTGTAGGGATAGGTTAGATAAAACTAGTTATCTTAGCTTAGCTATTATTTGTTTATGATTTAGAAGCGAAAGAGGTAAGACAAGAGGTAAGAACCTGCGCATCACATTGTGAACTCTTCGTTACCTCTATCGATTGCATGTAATTAGGCACTTTCATATCATAAATAAAGATAAAATTAAAAAACACTTAAACGGTGGACCGGGACGCAACCGGTAAAACAAGCTTTAACCGTTACTTGACCTATGGTAGCCAGACCATAAACTGGATGGATTCTCCATACCAAACAATAACAAGCTATTTGGGAACGTTTATTGGGGGGAATCCCTACTGTTGTTACCTAATATTTTCCAGGCCTCAATGGTTTTGGCGCTATAAGGAGGGCCACCAGTGCATGGTTGGTTAAGGAAGTTCATTTTCTCGAGAATACTCCACCGGTGACAGTTCTAAAACCAATTTCCCTCAAAACCTAGTCCTAAAGAAAAAGTCACAGAGTATTTATATTCCCTTGATAACAAAGGGGTTGATGATTTAAGGAGGATCACAAGGGCATATGCAAAGAAGATTGGGGGACTACCCAATATTCCAGCCTTTCCTAGAAGAGAAGTGTGTAAGAAATACCATCCTTCCTGTGAGGATTCAGTGTTAGTGGAATAATTTGAAGAGCTGGTAGAAACAACCTTGCAAGAGATTCTGCAACCTCTAAATTAGTTACTGCCAGATTCCCCTCACTGCTCACCATTTCAAACCCTCATTTGGTCTTCACCTCAATCCCTACCTAGAATCACAGAAAACATGAATGCAAATCAGCCTCCTCCACCACCTGCTTGGAGGGATAGATCCCCTCTAAATCTTACTCCTCCATTACATGCTATGCCTTAGAATTTTGATAAGGCATTGCCCAATTTGTAATCGAATGAGGGAATTCTTGTGGATGATCATTTGCAAAGTTTTTATCTATCTTTAGAAGGTTTACAAGCAGCAGAGAATGAAGACGTAGTCTGTAGATTGTTCCATCATATTCTCAAGGGAAAAGCAGCCTCATGGTATTTTTCCCTGCAGGAAAATTCAATTACAAATTGGAATACCTTTGAGAGATTGTTTAGAAACAAATATGGAATCCAGAGAACCCATGCTGCTTTAATGAAAGGGTTGATTTCCCTAAGGAAAGAAAAGAAATAAAGGGTGCATAACTTCACTCAGAGGTTTGTTGCCTACATGAACGACTTTGATGCAGCTACAAAACCTGTTGAGAATGCCCTAATCGAGTATTACACCCCAGCTCTTGGTCCTGACCTAGCCATGTTTGTCAAAAATCCAGTTAAGCCCACCTTAGTGGAAACTTATGAAGAAGCTGAGAAGGTGGAAGCCGAAATGGAAAGTATAGACCACTATCAAGTGCAATCAGAAGAAAAAAAAATTGGGAACAAAAAGCCTTTGTTGTTAACTAAGCCTAAAGATGAGTAGTCACAAGAATTAGATGGTGTGGTCAAAATGGTGCAGAAACTTTCAAATAAAATAATTGACATGGAAAAAGAGAAGGAGGCCAAGAAGCAATTCAAACCTTATTACAAAAAGAGATACAAAAATGGTACATCCAAACCAACCTTTCATATTCCTTCCTCTATGAACTTAACTGAAGTAGGGATGGACAATTTCTATACATTCCATCAACAGCCTCATTTTGAAATTTTTTTCCCACAATGGATAGATTCTATGAATTTAGTGATCAACCAGTTACTAGATTCCAAACTAACAGAAACCATGGATGAAAAGGAGAAAGGTCATGACCAAACAGAGGCCCAAGAAGAAGACACTTTGGTATTATGGGATTGTGTGTCCATGTTTAATATAGAGGATGAATATCTCACTGAGGAAGAAGAAATACCAAAAACGAATGTTACAACAAGGAGTTAGAGCTCATTGAAAGAGGATAACATGATACTACCCAAGATAAAGAAACTTCAGGAGAACATGAAAAAAATAAAAAAATAATACTCAAACTATTAATATACCAGAGTTTGTCATCTCAAGCTAGAATCCAAAGACAGTCAATATGCCCGTGAAGTCTACTAAAAAAAAAGTTGAAAATGTCAAGAAAATTCCACTAAACATGAAATGGGAGATGATATTGTAGAAGATATTAAAAAGACTAAAGCAAACATCTATTTGTTTGAAATGTGTAATCTACCCCAACAAAAGGAAAATTTGTTGAAAGCACTGGAGACACCTATGAAGGAACCCCAGAATGATAACTAGGTTGATGAAGAGATTGGTGAAGCAAGTATAGGAGGAAAGTCTAAATATAGAACTCCAGCATTCCTACTTACCTTTGAAATTTTCAATTACAACATGCATAATTGTTTGGTGGAATCTGGAGCATCAGTAAATGTCATGCCACTTTCAGTTTGCAAGCAAATAAATGGTCAACCCAAGCCAACTACAGGTCAAGTGGTCCAATTAGATAGGGCTGCAGTGAAAGTGGTAGGAGAAATGGAAGATGTCCTGATTCGTTTATCAACAGATGAGAGGGTCTGCCAGTATATAGACATTGTGGTAGTAGATAACCTGGACACATATGGTCTAGTTTTGAGCCGAGATTGGTCAACAAAATTGGAGGGTTATTTTGCCTCAAATTGGTCACATGTGTGGTTACCCTATAAAGGTTTCTAGATCAAATAAAGTTGTTAAGGGAACCTCAGATGAAACACAATGTAACACAGTTGGAAGAGAAGAATGAACCAGTTAATTCTGTTTTGGGAAAATATTTTCTTGAGCTTGAACCAGGTAATTATAAAGATGAAGAAGCCAATGACACATCCGATATCCAGCCGGATCTCCCTTAGTTTTCATGGGATGATAAGATTGATTGTAATATAGTAGAGTTAGTCTCAGATGTAGGTAGTAGTTCAAATTCAGTAGGAGTATAAAATTTTTGGATTCTTTATTTTGACGGTACCAAAACCATGGAGGGATCAAGAGCTGGCTGTGTCCTGATGGATCGAGAAAAAATAAATATCTTCTTTCTTTAGATTAGAATTTGAGTGCACTAATAACACAGCGGAGTACGAAGCATTAGTCCAAGGACTAAAAAAGGCAATGGAATTAAAAGTAAAAAATCTAAAAGTGTATGGAGATTCTGAAATCATTGTTAAACAAGTTCGAAACAAAATTTATTGCATATCACCAAATTTGAAGGCTTGTCAAAATGAAGTATGGGATTTATTAACAAATTATGATGCATTCAATATCTCTTCAATTCCTAGATTAAAAAATACAGCAGTTGATCTATTAGCTACTTCAGCTGCAAGGCTGGTACCCATGAATAACATATGCCCAATTGAATTGCTTTTCAGGCCTTCCATTCCAGACAATATCACCAAATTGAGGGTGTTTGATGATGATCAACAAATTTTGGAATGTCTAATGAATGATGAAACTTTCAAAGGAGCCATAATAGATGATGAAGAACATCAAGCAAACCTCCATACTAGAAATTTTATTCCTAAAGGAGTTCGAATGTTAGAACAAATGTTCGATCGTGAAACCAAGTTTAGAAGACTAGCAAATGTCAAGACACAAAGTTCGTCTTTGCAGTTCGAGTTGATAAATCTAGGGTCAAAAGTTGATCCTAAATATGTGAAATTGGGGAAGTGTTGTTCACCCAGGGAAAGGAACAAATTCATCATTTTGTTCAGACAATACAAAGATGTATTCACTTGGACATATGAAGACCTCAAAACATATGACACCAAAATTATACAGCATGTTATTCCAATCAAAGTTGGGATCAAGCCTTATCAGCAGCCTCTGAGAAAGATGCACCCCAAATTAGAACCTCTAATTCAAATTGCGTTGAAGAAGCTTCTTGATCCGTAGGACCTCAACTTTAGTGCATCAAAAGTTTGTTGTAAAAGAATGCATGCAACAGGTTAATTAATGGACAGTATTAGCAGAAATTAAATGCTCAGAACAGGAATGAAAATGAAACTGATAAACAAATGCCAAGCAGAAAACACAGAACCCAAAGTCACAGACAGAATTGATAACGGAGTTCACCCCCTCCACTGGGCTACGTCTCCGGGCCCCTCTCCAATGGGAACCGATCCAATTAATGGCTTTAAAATGGTACAAATGGTTCTGGACTCTGCAAATCAGTTCAGCAGTATGGGTAAAAGTCTCCAAGACCTCTTCTCTGGAATAATACAAATTGGCTTTCGAAGCAAAGAGAAGCCAAATAGCCAGAGAAGACAGATCGACTCTTGATAATCACAGAAACTAGGTATCAACAGCAAAGTCTTTAAGACCTCCTCTATGAAAGTTACAAACTGGACTTCAACAATCAAAGAAGCCAAGTAACAACTAGGGATGGTCGACTTCAAAAGCATGTGGATCCTTTTTTCAGCAAACTTGCCTAGCTTCTATAACTCAGAAAAACCCCATTGTCTATGCTTCTTCACGAACTCTCCTTTATACTCTTCTTTGCCGTTACAATGGGAAAAACGATCAAGAACGCGATTGTTCACCTCCGTCTGCCAACTTCCCTTGACTGTTCATCTCCCTATCAACGCGGCATCATACGGCATCAAGATCCTACAAAAATCGTTTCTGAAACGTCCCCGCATGACCGCTTGCAGGGTTTAAGTTGGAAGGTTGAAGTCATTTGCTCGTCCACCGTTGCGGAAGAGGATAAGCAACGGTTCCGACGAATTCTATTTCAATCGGCTATCGGTTGGTTTTCAAGTTGGAAGTCTTAGTTACTTTGGCTCCGCCGTTGCGGATGGCACACCACTTCTTCTTCCGATCCCGTCGAGCGATTTCACCGATCTTTTAAGTTTTTGGGCTTTCTTCGTTGCGGCTGCGGAAGCATTCTGACTTTCGATACTCCTGAACGTTTGTTAGGGTTCTGCCATTGCGGAAGAGGAAAGGCTTCCGAGCCCCGCTGTTGCGGAAGGGGAAAAGCTCGGAAGCTTCCGCCGTTGCGGAAGGGAAATGCTTCCGACCTCCGATCTGCGGAAGGAGAAAATCTTGGAAGCTTCTGCCATTGCGGAAGGGAAATGCTTCCGACCTCCGATCTACGGAAGTAGAAAAGCTTCCGACTTCCGATCTATGTATTTTGTTTTGCCGTCCTATTTCTTCAAACGTCATTTCTAGGAACCATGTACCATATTGGATCGTGAAGGAGGAATAATCCGCCGGATCAATCCTCCCCATTGGAGAGCTTTTGGACCACCAAAATCCTGAATTATCCTGCAAGTAAGTGAGGTTAAATTTCCCTCACTTTACCAATCTCCATCCATCTTTCTTTGCTAGGATGCATTCCTTTCAGCCCCACTTGAAGGTACTCAGCATTCCCTCTTCGTGAAGACCTTACATTTCTGTCAAAGAATAGCATCATCCTGCAACTCTCTCATGTATTCAGGTGCCAAATAATCTATTGAAGGAATCTATATGTTAATTTCTTCATCCATGATCATAGGAGGCTCATACAGTTTAAGATTCTCAACATTGACAACTGAATAAATTTGCATGTATGGAGGTAAATTCAAGCGAAAAGCATTAGTACCAACCTTTTCCAAGATCTCAAAAGGACCATACCTGATAGGTTTAAGCTTTTTACCTTCACCTTTCATCCTTTCTTTGGTGATGTGTAACCAAACTCTGTCACCTACCTGAAATTGATGATCAATTCGATGCTTATCATGCTTGGCCTTGTACTTCGCATGGCTCTTCTCCAACTATTCTTGAACTTCCTGCTGTACTGCTTGGATTCTCTGAATGAACTTTAAAGCTTTATCTGCATCATGATGTCCATCTACTGCATCTTTGCCAAAAGAGAAGTCCATCGGTGTTTTTGGTAGATAACCAAAACAAGTTTCAAAAGGAGATGTTTGCGTGGAAGAATGAATTGCATGATTGTAAGCATGATGTATATACTGCAACTGCTCATCCCAAAGTTTAGGAGGTTTACTACAATATCCTCTGAGCATCTCAACCACTGTTCTGTTTACTACCTCTGTTTTCCCATCGGTTTGTGGATGAAAAGCTGTACTTTTCTTTAGTTTGGTATCCATAAGCTCCCATAAAGTTGACCAGAATTTTCCCAAGAACCGGGAATTTCGATCAGATATAATAGACATGGGTAGCCCGAGATGTACCCAAACATTTTGAAAGAATAAAAGAGCTGTTTGTTCAGCAGTGATCTGCTTGTTACATGGCATTAAGATACACATTTTTATGAACCTACCCACAACAACATATAGGTAATCATTCCCCTTTCTAGACATAGGTAGTGCTCCTACAAAGTCCATAGAAATGATTTCCCAAGGACGAGAAGAAACTGGAAGAGGAGTGTACAAACCCAATTTCCTATTGCTAGGCTTACTTGTTGCACACATAACACAACCTCTTATATATTTAGCTACAATTTCTTGCATTTGAGGCCAATAACAATGATTCTGCAATACAGACAACATTTTACTTACACCAAAATGTCTTGCAATCAATGAAATATGTGCTTCTCGAATCACATGCACTCTCTCTTTCTCTGGAATACAAAGTTTACCAAGATGATACAAGAGTTGATTATGCACATAATAGTTCTCTTCCTATTTACCATGTATTAGTGATGCATATACTTTCTTAAAATCTTTATCTTCTGCATACTGTTCAATATAACTTTCATGTGTTAATGAACTGTTCTGAAGAATGATTGAATCATTTGTAGGTGGCCTTGATAACATGTCTGCTACTTTATTATGAATTCCCTTTTTGTACTTAATTACGAGATGAAACTGTTGTAAGAACCCCATCCATCTTAAATTCCTACTTTGTTGTATTTTAGTTTGAGATTGTAAATATTGAAGTGGCTAATGATCAGTATGTATGACTGTCTCTTTTCCCATGATATAATGTTTCCACTTCTTCACACTCTGTACTAAAGCATACAATTCTTTGTCATAGGTCAGATAGTTACTTACCGCAGTAGAGAATGTTTCTGAATGGTAACAGACCGGCTTCCTTCTTTGCATCAAAACTGCTCCCATGGCAAACCCACTAGCATCGGTTTCGATCTCAAATGGCTGCTGCAAATCTGGCAATGTCAAAACTGGTGCTGTGCTAATATTTTCCTTCAAAGTGTTGAAGGCTCTCTGATGCTTTCCTCCCCACTAAAAAATTTCTTTAATACTTGTTAATGCATGTAAAGGCATAGCAATGGAGGAAAACCCAGAAATGAATTTCCTCCAATACTGAACCGCACCCAAAAAAATTCTGATATTAGTAACGGTGTCAGGCCGTGGCCATTTTACAATGACAACAACCTTGGCTGGGTCCACTCGCAGGTGGCCTCCACCAATCATATGGCCTAGATATACTAAGGAAGTTTTAGCAAATTCACATTTAGCCATTTTTACATAAAGCTTTTCCTTTCACAGTACATCTAAATTTTTTTTCACATGTACAACATGCTCTTCCCAGGTGTTGTTAAACACAAGGATATCATCTAGATACACAATTACAAAATCATCAATGAATGAACGAAAGACATCATTCATGACCTGCATGAAAGTAGCAGGTGCATTACAGAGCCCAAAAGGCATCACAAGCCATTCATACAAACCCTGTTTCGTTTTAAAAGCTGTTTTCCAAGCATCATGCTCAGCAACACGGATTTGATGATACCCACTACATAGATCCAATTTCGTAAAGTAAGTTGCATGTTTCAACTGATCAAGCAAATCTTCAATACGAGGAAGAGGATACATGTTTTTAATGGTGATTTTGTTAAGGGCCCGGTAGTCGATACACATCCTCCATGACCCATCCTTCTTTGGAACCAAGACTATGGGAGAGCCACAAGGAGAAGTGCTGGGCCAGATGACCCCCTTCTCAATCAGCTCCTGAACCTGCTTCTTGATCTCCTCGTTCTGCATTACAGACATCCGGTACATGGCTATGTTCGGGAGTGGCACATCCTGCTGCAAATGTATCTCATGCTGAATCTCTCTCTTCGGAGGTAACCCCTTCGGGTCTTGAAACAAATCATCATACTCAGAAAGGATGTCAATCAGTTCAGATTTATGCTTAGGGTCACATTCTTCAAAAGATTTAGAGACTTCATCATTTTTCATCTTAACAATCATTAACACAAAGTTCTTACTAGCATTTACCAACCTCTTCATTTGTCCTGTAGAGACTATTGCTAGATTGGTTTTTATCTTATGTGATCGTACAATGTATTCCATACCTTCTTTAAAAATATGATACTTATTCTACTCTCTATAAAAGATTGCTTTCCGGTCATACAAATATGGACTCCCAAGTACAATTCAACAAATGTCAAGTGGTACTACATCCAATTCTACCTCATCCCTAAACTTTTCATTAATTGCAAATTTTAATACACATTTCCTTGTAACTTGCAATCGTGTATCATTAGTAACCCAACCTAGAGGATAGGGATTTTCATGGGGCACAGTAACTAAATGCAATTTCTTAACCACTTCTTCTGATATCATATTTACTTGTGAACCACTATCAAACAATGTATCAATCTTTGTGTAATTTGCAATAACACGAACATGGAACAGTGCACTTCTATCTTTATCATTTTGCTTAGAAGTAGATGGCAGACTTGTACTTGCACTAGAACTCGATTGTGCATCAATGGGAAGTGAGATACTTTTATCCTTGCCTTGGATTCCGACAGCTGTAACCTTCGTTTCATCACCTGAGTCGGATCCCAAGTCTTGAATAGCTGCTGCAGTAGCTTTTGATTTTCCTTTGTCTTTGTGTCCTTTGTGTCCTTCGTACTTCTTTGGCCTTAACTCCGGATGAAGTTTCCAACACTTGGAGACATCATGTCCCTTCTGACAATGCGAACACGTAGGCTTTTCACCCTCTTTCTTAATAGTAGCCATCTTCTTTTTCCCCTTAT